>OZ023231.1:38372212-38399272 GCA_964006365.1 Trididemnum miniatum | reverse complement strand
AGTGAAAAATTAATTTACGTAACCTAAGACGTTTTCACGTACTAAATATTTTATAAATTTAAGCCTGCAATAATTCTTAACACGTACCACAAATATTACGTAACGATTTCACCTAATTAAAAGCAAATCAAACTCTAGCATGTGGTAAAATCTTCGCATGAGCTCGTTTAATAACTTCCTGTTTCTTATTGCAATGAGATGGCACGATAGCAACAATCAGTACTATAATATCACAAGAACAATAACCACAGTCAGTACTAGAACACAAACTTAATAACTTGCTCTTGAGAGAGTAGATCGCTTGAGTAATGTGGTAAGATGGATTCGACTCGTTTTAGGCTTAGGTGTAGGTAGGCTCAGCTGTAGGCTTAAGCTTAGGTGTAGGTAGAATTAGGGTTAAGTGGGATTTTTTGGTAGGTGGGACTTTTTTTCACAGGTGGGATTTCTTTTTTGGTAGGTGGGATTTTTTTTCAGAAAGTAAGGGGTGGAATTTTTTTTTCAGAGACGGAGGGATGGATTTTTTTTGGTAGTGGGGGTTAGGGTTAAACTTTTGTTTCAAAAAAATTTCCGATTTTTTGAAATAATAAATTTTAATAAAATTTTTTATTGAAAACCAAAAAATCGAACGAACAAACAAAGAATGAGGGGGTCGAATCCATCTTACCACACTACTCAAGCGATCTATTCTCTCAAGAGCAAGTTATTAAGTTTGTGTTCTAGTACTGACTGTAGTTATTGTTCTTGTGATATTATAGTACTGATTGTTGCTATCGTACCATCTCATTGCAATAAGAAACAGGAAGTTATTAAACGAGCTCACGCGAAGATTTTACCACATGCTAGAGTTTGATTTGCTTTTATTAGGTGAAATCGTTACGTAATATTTGTGGTACGTGTTAAGAATTATTGCAGGCTTAAATTTATAAAATATTTAGTACGTGAAAACGTCTTAGGTTACGTAAATTAATTTTTCACTGCTGTATCTGTGGCACTAGCGGTCTATAAAACCTGTTTCAGAGTTAAAAAACACGGATATTAAAGCGATTTACTCTCTCAAGAGCAAGTTATTAAGTTTGTGTTCTAGTACTGACTGTGGCTATTGTTCTTGTGATATTATAGTACTGATTGTTGCTATCGTACCATCTCATTGCAATAAGAAACAGGAAGTTATTAAACGAGCTCACGCGAAGATTTCACCTCATGCTAGAGTTTGATTTGCTTTTAATTAGGTGAAATCGTTACGTAATATTTGCGGTCCGTATTAAGAATCATTGCAAACTTCAATTTATAAAATATTTAGTACGTGAAAACGTCTTAGGTTACGTAAATTAATTTTTCACTGCCGTATCTGTGGCACTAGCGGTCTATAAAACATGTTTCAGAGTTAAAAATGCACATTACGTACCACAAGTATAAAATTAATTCGTTGCTTTAAATCTGCGTTTGACGCCAGGATTTCCACTTTTCTCAAAGTTCAGTCGTGTCGTTGTCAATGCGCGCCGAAGACTGATCAGCGAAGCGTGAAGTTAGAGTCTTACCGTGACAGGAAACGAATAATACAAGAGAAAACTTTTGCTATTACAAGAAACATCAAAGTTTCTTCGTTTTCATCACGCATTTTGTAATTTTCATCGCTATATTTTCACTCACGCACAAATATTTACATGAACAAAAAATATCCCAGACAGAGGTATAATGGTATTCACAAAGAAAACGCTCTCTTCACAAAATAGTAGTAATACCCGCTTTAGTTTGTATAATCATACGTTATTCCTAACACAAATCAAGTATTCACATGACGCAGAAAAAATACAAACAAGATTCAACAAATATCTTCTAGGATTAGATTCAAGTTGAATCCGCTCATGTGCTTTTGATGGCTTTCAAAGCCAATGAATTCAAAGTCTCCAAACTCAAAGAATAATTTTTCAAGGCAATGAGTTTAAAATAATGGGATCCAGTCCTAACTCTTCGCATAAAATCAGTCGATTGTAAAGTAGAATTATAAATTTAGGGGAGATGTATGAATTCCGTCCTGATGAACAACACGTTTGCAGTAAAAGGGGGACAATCCTCATTTTTCTTGATGGTATGTTAAGATATTCTGTTTTCGAGTAATGAACCCTCTATTCACAACACTTAATGGTTGCATAGAATCAAGTGCTTGGAAGTATTTTTCAAAAGTTGAAGGATTTTGTCGGATACTAACGCCCTTGCAGACTTGTTTTTTGCTTTTTCCCTCACAAAAATACGTTTTGCAAGTTAAAGCAACCGCCTTTTCTCCTTCATACTCGGTTTTCATTAATCCGAGCACCCTTGTATCAAAAGCATTTCTTTTTTGACTGCAAGAAGGCGATGTCCAGATACCTCCAGAGACTTTGACGTCAATGAACTTGTTTAGGCACTCATCACAGCAGTTTGCCAGCATATACTTCCTTTTTTCTCTAAAATACTCTTCTTTGAGATGTTGAGGGACACAATCATCTAAAGAGTCGCGGCTAATAGAAAAGTAAAAAGAGCCTGTATCGCTCTCGATCAATGAATAGCATTTTTTTGGGATATACTTATCCAAAAAGTGATAAAAAAATTTAAGGATGTGGAGTTTTGCCTCTAAATACACAGAGATCCCTAATTGAAGGGGTAAGTCGTGTTTGATTTGCTTTTTCAAGCTCTTTACTTCGTATAGACCGGGTTTCAATTGTTCCAAGTGAGAAAACCGTGGGTTATTGATTGCTTCGTTGATGTTGGAGTCAGTATGATACGTAACAGCACGGTGTTTGCTTCGATTCAAAAGAGTAGCAGAGTAAAGACTGTTACCACAGAGCTTTGACGTCATCGCTAACACTTTTTTATCTGGGTCGATATCGCCAAGACGACGGTTTTGCACAATTTCCTGGGATAGTTCGTCGAAACACTTTATGGGGAAAAATTGAATAAATTCTTGGATGCGAGTGATTTTTAACCCCAACTCCAGATAGAATTTTGCCATCCGAGTATTGATAAGAATCTCTTTTTCAAAATAACTGCTGATGAGGTACTTTCTTGTTGTTTTCAAAAATCCTTGTTCTTCTGCGATTTTTTGCATGTATTCTCCAATATCAGAACGTGAAATCGTTGTGTTTTTTATGATCGGTGGAAAATCAGAGAACTTTGGTTTCAATTCTTCCGGGGTGTGAATAGAGCAGATAAGTAACCCAAAAAGCGATTCAGACTGGATGCCCTCTATAATTTTTTCAAACGTCAGCTGGTTGCGAGGCTCTACACACTTTAGCTTTTTTAGAAACGAAGCAACTTCCGGATTTCTTTTTAGTTTTTTCCACTCACATTCTCTTATTCTATTGACTCTATAACCTGCTTCCTCTAACTTTTTGGTCTAATTCAAGATGTCTTGTCGAAGCTGTTCATAGGTTTTTCCGTTTACCGGATGAACGTTTTTGGGACTACCGTCAGGATTTGCTGAACACTTGTCGCATCCGTGCCAAAAACAACCATCAAATTCAAAAACTTCATTAGTCGCTGGAGCGAACCCGTCAACAATCAACGAGTGCTGAGTCAGTTTCTTTTCGCCTTGACCTGAATATTTGTGCTGAATTTCTTTATTTTGGGTGTGACTGATCCATTTTAGCCATTGATAAGATGAGAGCCCGTATTTGCAGCAAGGATCTGGGCGATAATGATCTTTTTCTCCATAGCGAATAAAGTATGAACAAGGCAAGTCTTGGGATATAGCGTGCAAATACAAACTATTCGCGTCAAGACCTAATACTTTCTTGCACGTTTCTGGGTTAGATACCTCATGAGGACAAATTGTTGTTTCGTCTTTAATAGCTAGTCTGGTAAAAACAATGGATAGTTTGCCAGTGATGTTGGATCTCAAAGTATGATAAAGGTCAGCGTGTCTTTTGGGAAACAGACAGAAAAAAGCTTCTTTTTCACATCTCTGGATCATTTAAATTTTAGTAACTCCACTAACAGAAAAGCTAGATTTAAATATATCAATACCTTGCGCCAAATAAGGCTGTAACATTTTACCTACAGCTTCAACAAAAGGTCCGCAATCCATCACGCTGTAATAAATGAGCATATCTTTGAGAGTCTTCCACTCTTTTTCTTTCCAGATCTTTTTGACAAACTCATATTCTGAGGGAGAGATGTTAGAATTTGTGATTTCACAAAAAAACGCCTCGTAAGGTGGAACAGACGGATGTTCTAATGCTTTTAAATCACGAATGAAGCGATAAGGAAAGAAAATTTTCTCTGCAGTGCAACCGTAAGCCAAAAGAAAAGATCGATAGCTGAAGCCAGGAGAAATGTAATTTCGAATATCCAAAAATCGAAGTTTGGCAGTCTTTAAACAGAGATAAGTGTTTGCTTTTTTAATCACAAAATCAATTTTTTCCACCAATTCGCGAATCAGTATGGTTTGAATTAAAGGAAGGTCGTATTTAGAGCTGTTGTAACCCAGTATAGGGAGTTCTCGAATGAAAGCATCAAATTCTTTTAAAAGATTTTCGCTCCGACAATTGAGACTGATAGCAAGAGCATCAAACACATATTCATATCTTTCCTGCAGGATTGCATCTGCAGCATCTGAGAGTTTTTCCATATAATCAATCATTTTTTGAACTAATACAGTTTCGTTACCCTCAGAAACAAAACAAATGGGATCTTCAAAATTTGGGATATTGGAAGCTACGCCCACACTTAAAGGGATGTGTTTGGAAGTGAAAAAAAGTTTTTCACCGTTTTCAGGTAAATTATTTTGACTTAAAATCGACTCGAAATCGTAGCAACAGTAAAAAGGGTAATGTCGTTGATCGTGGGGTACAAAAACGTCTATATCTTCTAATTTTTGAAAAATAGTTGGTTGATTTTTAAAAATACCGCCAGGGAAAGATTGTGTAACAGTTTGGTCGCAAGAGTTGGTGTGTCTCAAAAAATCTTTCCGCCCATACCATAGTTTATCACATCGCTGGCATTGGTAAACATCACAATACTTTTCAAAGTCAACAATCAAGCTTAAATGATTTTTAAAAACATTCAATTGCATGGTTTCATCGAACAACTCGCGACTACGTTGTATTAGTTTCGCTTTTTTATCTTGGAGCTCGTAAACAACGATATTAATCTCAAAAAAAGTCTTCTATCTCTGGAAAATCAATGAGAAAAACGCCTTGAAACAGATCAGGATCGACATAAAAATGTTTGCGATAAGCGGCGAATAATTGTTTAGCATCTTGTTCGCACGAACGTTTATCACAACCGCGAAAAATAGATAAACATCGAAAAAAACATAGATTGTCATTGGATATGTGATTCACCACCCCTCGATTATGCATTAAAAAGTCTGGAAGCTCCACAGGTCCTGATAGAGGTGCATCCGCCAAATGATTGATGTAAAAGACCAAATTCGTAATCCGGATTATTTTCCATTTTGTATCCGGTCGGTTGAAATTTTCCAAAAAATCCTCTGCTGCTGTCTTGTGTAAATATTCCTCTAACTCGTTGCTGCTGCTTATGGTCACAGCCGCGTCCAATACTTGAGCGTTGTTGCTAGAGGGGTGATAATAACGGAATTCGTCAGTGTCAATATTCCTCAGGACATACCCAAAGCTATAATTCAGTTTGAATCTGGTTTGTTAATCCCTCATTATTCTTTCAGCAATTGTGTCGATCATGTGTTCAAAATTTCGAAAATAAAAATTATGTAAGCTCTGTACTTTTCCATGTTTTGAGAAAGTTCTGATGCTGGAACAGTATTTTGAAAGAAACTCCCGCAATTCTGGGTCCTCTTCATCCAAGTGTTCATTTTCTAAAACCTCAAACTCCTTCCGGTTCTTTGCTCGAAGATCGCCGGTGTAATTCGGTTTTCGATACGTGGTCCTTGCTTTTTTAGTCGGTGTTTTTTCGTTTTCAGTGTGTTTTCTTTTGCAAGAATGCTTTGCAAAATCTGTCAGCGAATCAAATTGTGCTCCACATCTTCTACATTTTCCGCACTTTTGCTGGTGACGTTTTAAATGATGCATCTCCTTGAAGTTTTTCTGACATTTCATACATGCAAAGTCTTCTTTCTTCTCATGTATTGTTTTCACATGTCGGTTCAAATTGGACTTCTTCATAAAGTTTTTATGACAGATATCACAAATTATTTCAGCATCCATGACGTTTTTGAACCAATATAAACAAACTTACACACTATTGCGCAATATACACTAACTTCCATGAAAGTCAAATACCTGTTTTCCTTTATATTTTTTGTTAGTAAAAATCGTTAGTGCGTATTTTGTCCAAATTTAAATAGATAACATGATTTTATATTTGTGGTACGTAACAACGTAACTGTTGACAGCAACTCAGAAACCACATCTAGTCTTTTGTTTGTGACCAAGTCAGCGACTTCGTCTGGTGGTATGTTTGTGATCAAGTCAACTCAGCAACCTTCAATACTTTTTGCACAAAACCATAACAAAAGCGTAACTTTTAATAACTGAAATTCAATACAATAACAAAAAATTTTAGAAATATTTAAATTTTTACATGATTTATTTCATAATAAAAATACTTTAAAAAAAATTAATACATTAAAGGAAGATAACAATAATTCCTAAGTTATTGAACTGGTTAATATTAACGTAAAAAGTTTTTTAAAATACGGGAAAAGAAATAATGTAACAACAACTTTAGAATTATCAAAATAACTAAAGTATAAATTCTATCACATATGTAAAACTAAAATGCAGCAATAATTTTAACTAAGAAGTATGAAATCGATATTTCTTTCACCATAGAATAAAAATTAAAAGAAAAACTATGAAACTTTTAATTGCAATACTGTAACAAAAATATTTCTTTCATCACAAAATAAAAATTATAAAAAAAACTATTAAATTTGTAATTGCAATACTGTAACAAAATATTTCTTTTGTTATAAAATAAAACTTAAAAAAAAAACTATTGAATTTTTAATTGCAATAGTGTGAGAAAAATTTTAGAAGTGATTAAATCTTTATGTAATTTATTTTATAATAAAAATACTTACAAATTAAAAAAAAACTATTAGGTTTTAATTGCAGAACTGTAACAAAAATATTTCTTTCATCACGAAATAAAAATTATAAAAAAAACTATTAAGATTTTAATTGCAATACTGTAACAAAATATTTCTTTTGTTATAAAATAAAACTTAAAAAAAAAACTAATAAATTTCTAATTGCAATACTGTAACAAAATATTTCTTTTGTTATGAAATAAAACTTAAAAAAAAACTATTGAATTTTTAATTGAAATATTGTAACGAAAATTTTAGAAGCAATTAAATCTTTATGTAATTTATTTTATAATAAAAATACTTACAAAATAAAATTAAAAAAAAAACTATTAAGTTTTAATTGCAATACTGTAACAAAAATATTTCTTTCATCATAAAATAAAAATTAAACAAAAAAACTATTAAGATTTTAATTGCAATGCGGTAACAAAAAGATTTTTTTATCATAAAATAAAAATTAAAAAACTATTAAATTTCTAATTGCAATACTGCAGCAAAAATTTTAGAAGTAATTAAATCTTTACACAACTTATTTCATAATAAAAAACTTTTTTAAATAAAACAAAATAATAAAAAAATTAACACGTGAAAAGAATTCGTGTTGAAAATTAATGAATAGTTTGGGTTTGAACGCAAACTTGCAATTTCCAAACTTAAAAACGTTAAAGATAAAAGCGATTTACATAACTAAAGATAGATAAAATCAAATTTTGTCAATTAGTAAACAAGCAATTATGTCAATGCAATTAAATTTGCAAGTACGTTGTCAACTAAACTATGAAATCTTTTAAAATGGTGCTGTCACGAATTACTGAACGTAATCTCTAAAAGAACGGAAATATATCGTTTTTTCAGATACGCCGACGCGTAGGTTGCTTACAACGTATGACGCCATTTTCCGGCTCACCAATTGCTCACCATTTTCTGTTCGAAATGGCGCATTTACTTTTGACACGTTTAACCAGTGCAGAACAGTTGTACTCTCGCTCCAAAGGTGAACTTTAGAAAGGTTAACAATCATTTTCACAGAGCTTACAAGACGCGCCAGTACAATTGCGCTCAATAATTCCAATCCATGAATAGATTTTGTCTTAACAGGAGCTACGAACGATTTGGCAGCAACAAAACGAAGAAAAACCCCATCGGTGGTTTGCCACCTTAGCCAAATTAATCCCCGTATGCCAGTTGACCACCGTCACAAAAGCCATGAAATTCAGCTTCATTTAAATATTCTACGCGTCGGAGGCCCCTGGGTATTTGAAATTTCTGCAGGGCTGTAATCTGTTTTAATAAGCTTAAAAAGGTCTCTTTTGTTTCATTATCCACTTGTTTGTCCCAAGATAGTTTAAGCGCCCACAAAAATTGCATCAATAGCCTAAGTCTTAAACTAACAGATGAGAAAATACCAAGGGGTACCACAATTGAGACATTGAAGACAGGATAACGCGCTTTGTCATGGGTTCGCTAATCGTCACAATCGGTAGCTGAGGTTTTAGCATATCGCTTGACTTATTCCAATTATGGCCCATAACAGTTGTTGTCATTTCAGAGGGATACTTGTCTACTTCTTGAAAATTAGAATGCCAACCTATAATTTCAAAACTTGCTGAGGCGAGAATGTGATTAACACCGTTTACGAATGAAAGCGTCTTGATCAATAGAAAAAGAGGAAGCTGAATCATGCAGCCGGAAATTCTTGTGAGTGCTCATCTCTTGAAAAATGAAGAGCACTTACAGACAATTTTGAAACGGGACGATCCTTCAATGGCAAGCGTTTCCATTGAAAATTGCTCGGGCATTTTACGGACAAGTTGTCGCGCCATCAAAATCTGTGGAATATCTTATCAGTTGAAGAGATTTGAATTTGGCTGAACGTTTTTTAAAATCTTCAACAAGTGTAGCATCATTTACACGCCACGCTATCAGCACTTAAAAAAGACTATTTAGTAGATGTGGTCCATTACAAAGACCATCATTCAATGATGCACCGTCATACAAAGACGTAGCATTCCAAACGATTCTAAAAGCAGGAGATTTGCCAGGTCTAATAACAGGGAAATGATGTAAACATCATCCCTTTTTGTTAACAACGTCTTCCGAAGGAACTCGCTCAGCGTATGTATCAATAATTAAATCGATTTCATTGCTTGTTCGTAGGGGTGAAAAAGTTGATTTTTCGTAAGCCTGTGCTCCAAAGAGTTGAGTTAAGCTAGCGCTTGGTTACGATTAAATTTTAGACAAGATAGAAAGCCTTTTTTCCATGAAAGAGAAATTTCAATTCTCTTTTCTTCAGTAAGATGTCTTGTTTTTCTAACGTGTTTGATGAATTGCGATTCTGCGATCTCTTTATCTGAGCAAGCGCATAGACTAGTCGGTTTAACTCCAGCAATGTCAGCTTCATACCGCCATTGAATGTTTGGTGGTTCGTCGTGCAAACGGACCTAATGAACAGACGGCGTATTAAAAACTGGATTCTCGCAACAAGGGCCGAATACGCATCAATTTAGTTTTAACAGCAGTGGATTATTGGTCAGATTTTGATTGATGTTTTACATATTTAGCAGAGGTCATGAGACTGGCATTATCAAAACCAATCAAAATATCAACATCTGAGGGTTCCTTAGGGATGCATTGCTTTACAGATTTGCGTGGGTATGCTTTTCGAAAAAATCATGTCCAATGCTATGAATTTGATGGACAGGTTTTTTGAGTTCAAAAGCCGAAATACTGAAGCGCATGTATGTTTTATCATAGCTTCGATCCACAACGACACAGATGCAGAATTCTCGCAGCGATAGCCTCCCCTGACAGTGCCAAATTTTAATTTGTGGGGCTCGCGATGCAGTTTTAACATGTTAACAGTGCTGCGTTTTATGAAAGTCACATCTCTCCCAGTGTCGAAAAGCGCAAATGCTTTATGTCAAACACCACCGCAGCCCAAAATTTCAACAAACGTGGCTGGAGAATATCTCTGAGCAGCTTCGCATTGATTAGTTGAGCAAGCACTGGGTACAAAAAGTTTCGCATTTGATACAAAATTACTAGATCATGATTGATCAGATTGAGCTTTATCGGTAGGTTTAGAATTCGCAGCTTCAGGCACACAAACTAACAATGTGTGGTGCGATCTAGTGCAATTGCCACAACGGCGTCTATAACGACAATCTCTACGATTTCGATGCATGGGAGCTAGGCAAGTAAAGCAGCGACCAAGGCGTCTCATTGCCGGTATAGCTCATAATCTTTGTTGCGGGGTATAGCTCACAAACTTATCACAATCTTCAAATCTATGCCGAGGATTTTCACACAAATCGCTGGAATTGGAGCGGAGATGACAAACGTTCGAGTTTTTCTTTTTATGACTGGTATTTCTCGAAAGTTTGGAAATAAGATGTTCTTCTAATTCGGTTTCTTCTTGCAAAAACGAGATTAGCAAATCAACTGTCGCGACTTATTTTGGGTGTTTAGTATGTAACCATCTTCTAAAGTCGCGAACAAGGTTATCAAATAGTTTTTGTTTAATCAAATCAAGAGTTACGTGGTATCGCAAATCATTATCGCAGTCCGCCTGCTTGCTATTTCGAGCGTGTGGTTTAATTTGCTCAAGCACGCGTCGCATTTCAAGAGCTGTATTCGAAGCCATTGGTTTGGTATTTTTGAGGTCAGCTAGAATTGCTTTTGGTACAGCGCTCGCGGGAAATTTAGATTCAAGCTGTTCAAACTCCATTACTTTTATCAACTGAGGTACAGTCTTGTAAGGTACATTGAAAATAAGAAGGAAGTACGTCTTTATACAGAAAGGTAGTAATATAATTGTTCTTGTTCGGTTTCTAACCGAGTGAGTTTGAGCTAGTCGACAATGCGAAGTTTCCGCGAATTGGAATTTACAACATTACCATCCCAGTTCGGTATACGCAAATCTTTTTGTTTAAAGCCTCGTCTACACTTGGCGTAAATATATTTCTACGCTGATCACTCAGCGTAAAATCTGTCTACACTTGGCGCAGCCTACATCATTTTCACGCTGCTTTTTGTTTTCTGACCTGCTTGGTTATTATGACATCACTGAGTCCTTTATGCGCTACTACAACTACTACCGTAATGAATGACCAGGAATGACCTTGCCAATTCAAGAGATAAATCATTCCATGCAAACTTCGCAATAAAAATCTTGTTTATGGAATCATAAAAAACTAAATAACCAACCAAATGCAATACTTGGGCTTACCAAAAAAAAAACTAAAACGCTTCTATGCCGCAATTTTGAAAGCCAATGCTTTTGTATATCGACGTTTTAAGCAGTAGACTAGGCCTAGACCAGTGCTGGTCAACCTTTCTCAAAAATTTACACACTTTTGAAACATTGTGCTCATCCTACTACTGCACCAGTCTTGGAATACAACAGCAACACTACTCTGCATGTTTATATTAACAAAAACGTATATTGCAAATTAAACGACAAATCAGTTGTTTGATCATTTAAATAGCAGCTAGCTGTTAAATATCATCAGCCAGTTTTGCAAAATGACTTTGTACTCTTGTTTTCAGATTCTCTTTTCCTTAAAGGTTTTCCACAGCATCTTGCATAATCTCATCTAAAAACAAACACATAAAATTTTGCTAGCAAAACTGCAATATACCCAAAATAGCATTGATAAACTCGTAAAGCAGTTTCTGAGCTGCTGGCTCAATACTGCGAAAACTGTGTCAAAATTTACATACCGGTGCATCATTATGCTAGCTTACCAATTTGCTGTGTAACTGTAAGTCACTTACACAGAGACAAGCTTGAAAACTTAACTATGAGACTTAATGAGGAAAGGCTTTGGATTACTGAAAGCTGATTGGTAAATATATACTTACTATTCTCTGATCCTTGTTTCTCAGCAATGTTCCTCCAAGCATGTTTTTAAAACTTTGTGTTGAGGCTGCTGGTAACTAGCATTGGATACACTCCATGGAATTGGGTAGCATATTGTTAAACTGCTATCAATAAGCTTTAATTCTCATTCCAAGGGTATGGTTTCTGTCAAAATTTTCTGACTTGTCTATTTTTATCTGTAGACAAACTGCTTGAAAAACCTACTGGTACCAAACTGCAAAATAAAAACAAATCGGTTTTAAGCTACGGTACCTGTACTGATTCACTATAAACCTATTAATATTTCAATCAAAAACCAATCTTTAAAAAACTATCTGGTCGCTTTCAGTACCATTGGCACTGTAATTCACTGGACAGGGCTACATACCAAGAATATTTAACCATCATCCAGTTCCAAAAGCTTATTTATCTGCCCATAGCTTACTAGACTACAGGTATGTAACGGCATCATCATAATTAAAATTTAGAGGGGCTGAGACCCTGCATCTACCAATGAATCATACATTAGCCTAAAGAATTGAAAAAAGTTTTCTGGTTTTGTATGGCACTGCAGACTAAACCTGGATAGGGTTACATACCGGTATGACTTGGCGCTGATATGCTAATAAACCTAGGTCTACCTCTGTTTTTAGCTTATTTTGCCATGCAAATTGAATCAGTAAGCATCTAGCATATAGTCTTTTCAAAAAATGTAAAAAAATATGAAAACCTCTGACTTGTTCATGCAAAAATGACAAAAGGGCCCCAAAACACTGTTTGCCTACAAGCCTAGGTTATATTCACCTGCCTTTTCCAAGCTAAATATGCTTGAAACTTAAAATAGCTGAAGTTCTAACGCCAAGTCTAGACCTAGTCTTTTCCATAAACATGGAGCCGCGTCCAAGCAAATAACGCAGGAGTCCCAAAACACTCTTTTTCAACTAGCCAAGGCTAAGACTTGACTGTTACCTCAGGATCAGAGCATGCTAAACGCTGAGCGTTTGGAAAATACTTTGCTAAAAAGGCAAAGTTTTTGCGCTGAAGATTCCGCGTTGAGCGTGCTAGCACATCCGCGCTAGCGTTTTTCCAACTAACTTAAATAAACAAAGAATTTTACGCTACGCTAACGATTTAACACCAAGTGTAGACAAGGCTTAAATTTGGCTTGACGTGGAAACTAGATTCAGTAGCGGTAACTTCTTCAAAATCTTTGGAAAATTTTGATCGCAAACGAAAAATCAACTCATCAAATTTGTATTTTAAATCAGCAGCTTGATTTCCTCTAGTTTCTAGGTCTTTTTCGTTAGATTGTAGATCACTAGCAGCTACCTCGTATTTATTATCGGGTAAGTCAATTAACAAATCAGACATTGATTTCACTACGTCTTCAAACTTTAAAAATTGCTTGTAAAGATAATTTCTCGTTGTCAAACGCAGTCTCGTTTTGGTTATCGTTTTTTTGCGAAAGCGAGTAGAGTGCTTGTTTGTCGCGTCGCAGATGCTTTTAAAACAGTTCGTCGAGCTTTAAAACGTTTATATCGCTCATTTCTTGCGCCATCTTAAGCGGGATGTCCACTGAGAAACGATACGATAACGACAGGGAAATCCCCAAGAAACGCACGATGCGTAAAAAACGCTCTGATACGACAACGATCTGCTAACGATCAGTAAATGCCCACCGCGAACGACCGTGACGTAGCTATGGAAACAGGAATACGCTGGCTTGCCTGCGATATTTTTAAAGACAAGCTGCTTGGCAGTTTAATTCACACAATCGCTTTTTCTGTGGTAACTTCCTGCTTATCTGCAGTAAGGCCCATTCAAAAGCTGTATTGTGTTTTGAGGTTATTGTAAATACAAAACAAAGAGTCCTACTTTACTGCAAGGTTACCGTCCAAACGCCTTCTTCTGTGGCAGAGCAAAACACTTGGAATGATTTGCACCTACTAATTTCTAGATACCCCAACAGGGCCGGCGCCAAAGGAGGGCCTAGTTTCACAATCAAACAGCTTTGACCCTTTCCCAAATCAACAAGCTTAATTTTGTTTTGAAGACAGTGACTTTAGTGCATAATTAGATCACACTTTGGCCCCTCCTGATAAACGCTTGGTCCCCTAAGTCGAGTGCTCTGACGCCAGCTCTGCACCCCAATCTGGTCCAATTTTAATCTACAATTTTCATGCGATATTAAGCAAGAGGGGAGTTACCTATGTATGCGCCCCCCTCAGGCCTTCTCTGACTTTTCGGCACTGACTTTAAGAGCCTTTCCCGCTCAGATTTTTCGGAAAAAATCATATCTTAATGTAAGAATACCTCTTCATGCGTTTCCCTTCGGAAAAATTTTTGAGTAAGCTCCTGCACACAATTGATGTTTGAGTGGCCTAAAACACTGCAAACTGTCCAAATTACACGAAAGTACTGGACATTAGAAACCGCAATTTATTGCAACTCGATTGTAAAATAAGCCTGACAAAACCAGCAACAAGGTACAATTGCAACAAGGTGTCTGTTAACATGGTAGTTGTAACGTCGCAATAATAATTAAATTAACAATTTGTATGGAATCGAACCCGGCCTTTCATAATGTAAATTGTTTCTCGTATTTTGCTGCACACTGTTGGATAACGACGTTAATTGCGTAATTTTTGTCTTAAATCGCTGGATTTGCCAATAGCCGAAAAGTTGCGGCGCTTTTGCTGTAAAGGATTCTTGCACTATGCACGTAATTTGAGTTTTTTCCACTGTAAATTTTTATTTTTGGTCATCAGACAATTCAGAACTTGATAGAAGCAACATCGAAGATTTATTACTTAAACTTAGCACGAATTTGAGAGCTAAGAACCGTCAGCTTGAACAGTTTAGACTCCGGGGGGGCCGCTTGGAACCGTTTAAGTTAAATTTATTATTGGACCTTTGTCCGTCGAGCCCATTGCTCAATTTATTATTGGACCTTTGTCCGTCGAGCCCATTGCTCAATTTATTATTGGACCTTTGTCCATCAAGCCTACTGCTGAAGAGATTAATTTGGGGTTGAGCCTATTGCTCTTTTCCTTTCTTCCATTTGTCCAGGGGTTGGCCCTTTTGTTAAGATTTAGTTACCGGTAGTTGCTTTCTTTCTTGGGAATTATTTGATGACTTTTCGTCCGCCGAAGGAAAACTTATCGGTAAGTTCATTAAACTTATAAATCTTAAATTTACTTAACTCCGCAATTGATTGACTCTGTGTTCTGAAATAGTAGTTTGCCGTAAATTTAATGTTATGACAATGTATTTGCGCTCTACATTTGCTAATTACTGTAATGTCTTATTTGCGTGTTTGAATTGGCTGTGTTGAGTTTGAGAATTAGTTTGCGACGTAATGCTTCTTTATGTTTAATTTACTTAATTCTTTCTGTAATGTTAGTTATGATGTTGTGATTTACCTTTGCTTATCAAATTGTGTTATCTAGAAACCGTCCTTGTTTTGAACTTGAATATATCGAGATCTATAACTACAAGACGCGTTTGTAAAGACGGTAAAAAGGGCGGGCGAGGAATTACGTCGTTTACAAAAGTTTCGATAATATTCTATCAATCAAGCAATTTCAATACTGACAAAGACTCACTGAACTGTCCAGCGGATTTGACGGTACTGTAATTTGTTATTTATATTTGTGCTACATTTGACGCTTGGGCTGCGTTTACGACGCAGACGTTGGTGAAGATCTCTACTAACATTTCCGAGCGTTACACATTCACGTGCTTTCTGTAGTTGGCTACAGACAAATTGGATTCGAACTGTTTAAGCTTAAGCACGTTATCCGTACCGTTGATGGTCCATATATTGATTATATCTAAGTTTGTGGATTTCCCTGTGCTAAGTTGTGTTTATATTTGTTTTATTTGTGTTGTATTTAATGCAATGACATCTAAGCCCTCTTCTAGCGAAGATGCCCAATCTGCCATTGAGCAATTGCAGTCTGTTTTAGAGCAAAATTATTTACGTGCTGAAAAAATCATGGCATTGCGTAATCCTAATAATGAGCTACTTAAAGAGATTTTGACTGAAATTAATCATGACTATGATGCGTTAATTGGGGCTATGGCATCTGCTAATTTAGGGTCTGAAGCAATTGTAGCTGTCACGCAGAACCAAAACGAGTTTGAGTCCCGTAAGGATGAGTGGTTTACCAAGGTAAAGGAATCATCTTCTGCTTCTGTCTCCACAATGCCCCACTTGCTGTATGAACCTCACAGGTCTCCTAGTCACGTGTCCTCTACTTCTTATTCTCGGCATTCTTTAAAATCTTCCCGGAGCTCTTCTTCAAGACATAGCCGTAAACATTTGGAAGCTAAAGCTAGATTAAAGATGGCTCAGTTAGAGTCTAACCATCTAGAAGAGCGAGTTAGAGAAGAAGAACAGAGACTTCGTCTTGAAGCTGAAGAAAGAGAACAGCGACTTCGTCTTGAAGCTGAAGAAAGGGAAAAAAGACTTAATCTTGAAACGGAGACGAAACAAAAACACTTTCAACTGAAGAGGATGATTGAGAAGGGCGAAGCCAGTCGCAAGATTGCTCTTGCGGAAGTAGAATACCAAGTATATTGTGAACATGACTCAATTTACAAGCTCTCGTGTGACGACGTTACAGCTGCCACGTCAATCGCCAACAGTGACGACACAATTTCAACCGTCGTTGCTGACCCTTCGAAACAAATCGAAGCTCTCTCTAGTCAAGTCTCTGTTGCAGGTTCTCTACCTGCCCAGTCCTCTCTTAATATTGGCCTGGCCCAAGGTTCTCTGCCTGCTCAGTCTTCTCTTATTACTGGTCCGGCCCAAGGTTCTCTACCTGTCCGGTCCTCTCTTGTTGCTGACTCGGCCCAAGGTTCTCTACCTTCTAAGCCTTTTCTTAACTCTGGTCCGGCCCAAGGTTCTCTACCTGTCCGGTCCTCTCTTGTTGCTGACTCGGCCCAAGGTTCTCTACCTTCTAAGCCTTTTCTTAACTCTGGTCCGGCCCAAGGTTCTCTAACTGTCCGGCCCTCTCTTGTTGCTGACTCGGCACAAGGTTCTCTACCTGTCCGGTCCTCTCTTGTTGCTGACTCGGCCCAAGGTTCTCTACCTTCTAAGCCTTTTCTTAACTCTGGTCCGGCCCAAGGTTCTCTAACTGTCCGGCCCTCTCTTGTTGCTGACTCGGCGCAAGGTTTTCTACCTGTCCGGTCCTCTCTTGTTGCTGACTCGGCCCAAGGTTCTCTACCTTTTAAGTCTTCTCTTAACTCTGGTCCGGCCCAAGGTTCTCTACTTGCCCAGCCCTCTCTTACTGCTGATCCGGTCCAAAGCTCTCAACATGCTCCGGCTACCTTTTCATCAGTCTATGGTCATCCACCTGTGCGGCCTTACAACACCTTTGTCGATAAAGCCTACAGCTCCATTCAACCTCAGCCTTTTGCACCTTCAAGTCAAGTCCATGATGCCCAGCCTGTAGGTGTTCCAGCTGCGCAATTGGATTCTTCACACCCATCTCGTGTTGTAACATCATCAACGCCTCCTTCGGTTTCATGTGCTAATAATAATCTCATGAATAGTAATAATTTATTATTACCGGTACATCTCCCGGGCCTGTATACTCCGAGTGCTGCCAACTACGACAGTTTATTCCTTCCCCGACCGGAGTTCACCAAGTTCTCAGGCGATCCTTTGGAATTTAAAACCTTCATGAGTAACTTCGAAACGCATGTTGAGCCTAGGGTGCGAGATGAAAAGGCACTGTTTTGCTTACTCCTACAACATTGTACGGGAGAAGTGAAGAACCGCATTGAATATCTTTCCACGAGCGAAACCCAACCTTATACTTTAGCCAAGCAAAGGCTAACTAAAGATTATGGTTCACCTTGGGTGATAGCTGATGTTTGTGAGCAACAACTGAAGAAATTCCCTTCAATAAAATCTGGTGACGGCCGACAGATGAGACGTTTTGCTGAATTGCTTGAGAAAACAAATGTTGTTGTTAAAGACATACGACAATACACCAGTCTAGATACCTTAGACACTCTATCAGAGCTATTAGGCAAATTGCCCTACGACCTCAAAAGACGCTGGGTTAAGAAATCGGTTCAAGTCGAAACTTCCGTTGGTCACCTAGCTAATTTTTCACATTTCGTGGATTTCATCCGTAACGAATCTGAAGAGGTTAATTCCCTTTTTGGTCTCCGCTCTCTTCATCCTAAGACCTCACCATCCAAGCCTAAGGTAAAAACATCCTCCTTTGGAGTTGTTACTTCCAAGTCTACTTCTATCAAGTCTTCGGAGTCCAAATCCAGTGCTCAGCCTGGATCTTGTTACTTCTGTAAAGATACTTCTCACATGCTTTGGGATTGTAAGAAGTTTAGAGAAAAAACGGTGCAAGATCGCATCTGTTTTGTAAAGGAATTGAAGTTGTGTCACAAGTGCCTTAGCGCAAGGCACAGAACACCAGAGTGTAAGAAAAATAACACTTGCTCAAGTAGTGGTTGCAAAGGATTATATCATCACACCTTGTTGCACAGACCTGACAAAGAAAGCAAAGGTAAACCTAAAAGTCGAGACATTTCTACCTCTACATCAGACGTTGCTGCTGCTGCGCCTGTAACTTGTGGGTTTACCAAGCAAGATTCCTCCAGTCACTCCTGTGATCCTTCCGTGTACCTCTGTATAGTTCCCGTTAAGGTAGCATATGGGGATAAAGTGGTTTCTACATACGCCTTCTTAGACCAAGGGTCGACTCATTCATTTTGTGGTAAATCTTTGGTGCAAGAGTTGGGTATTACCGGACTTCGCGAGAATTTGCATCTCAAAACTATTACCGGGACCACAGACAATTACGAGTCTATGTCCTGCGATCTTGTCGTATCAGACCTTGGTAATGAAATTTCATTCCGCCTGCCTAACGTACATTCCGTTGACGACATTCCCGTCAAACCTAATGATATTTCGGTTGATGCAAAGGTGCGTAATTTACCACATTTAC
This sequence comes from Trididemnum miniatum, assembly GCA_964006365.1. Taxonomy (NCBI): domain Eukaryota; kingdom Metazoa; phylum Chordata; class Ascidiacea; order Aplousobranchia; family Didemnidae; genus Trididemnum; species Trididemnum miniatum. The sequence continues at coordinate 38,380,383 of OZ023231.1, read as the reverse complement.
AGGATGTAAAGCTGAAATCTCTACCACATGCATCTGTTAATCTCCTGATAGGGGCAGATGCCTCTGAGCTTTTTTGCATATATAGTGCGAGGAAGGGGCCTCGAGGTACGCCTTGCGCCATTGAAACCCCTCTTGGCTGGTCACTTCTAGGACCATCCTTATCTCCTTCCCAAGAAACCAATTGTACGGTAAACTTTATTGACTACAAACCTAATAGAGATGCAACCCAGTTGGTAGAAAAAATGTGGGAAAATGAATTTGATCCTGGCACATCCATATTTGAGAGTTCTTCTAAAGAAGATCGCATTGCATATACAGTTATGCGATCTTCAATTTGTGAAACTCATGGTCACTATCAACTTCCATTGCTGTGGAAGGAAGGATACATCGATCAACTTCCCGACAATCTTTTCTTGGCGCAACGGCGTCTGATTAGTCTTAAGAAGAGACTTGTGAAGGATGAGAAGTTAAGAATTAAGTACACTGAAGTTATGGATTCTTATCTTTCTAAAGGGTACGCTCGTAAGGTGCCTCAGTCAATCCTTGCCAACGCGGGGGGTCCTGTGTGGTACTTACCCCATCATCCCGTAACCAACGTTCACAAACCAGACAAAGTAAGAATAGTCTTTGACTGTGCAGCCAAATATAATGGGTTATCTTTAAATGATGCTCTGATGAAAGGACCACATCTTATGAACAACCTGACAGGAGTATTAACCCGCTTCCGAGAAAAGGAAATCGCACTGGTAGCCGATGTAGAAGCTATGTTTCACCAAGTCAGGGTGGACCCAATGCACACTAATGCATTGCGTTTCTTGTGGTGGGAGAATGGAAACGTAAACCAAGAACCCATTATTTGCCAAATGTTGGTTCATCTGTTTGGAGCGACATCTTCTCCAAGTTGTGCAAATTTTAGCTTGCGCCAAACAGCTCTAGAGTTTGGTCACCATTACGATCCTGTCATTTCGTCTATCGTCAATAATAATTTCTATGTTGACGATTGTCTTGTATCTTTATCTTCGGTTCAAGAGGCAAGCTATGTCTACCATAACTTGACTAAACTGCTTGAAAGGCGAGGTTTCCACTTAACCAAGTGGATTACAAACAATGAAAAGGTATTAAGTGAAATACCAGAAAGCGAAAGATCTACTAAAGCTCAGCAGTACCTGTTGGGAAACCAAACCGATGACAGGATCCTAGGCATACAATGGAAGGTGAATGAAGACCAATTCACGTTTGATATAAAAATTCCCAACAAACCATTTACGAGGAGAGGACTTCTTTCCACAGTTGCGAGTTTGTTCGACCCACTAGGATTCGTAGCTCCTGTTCTTTTGGAGGCCAAGCGCCTGCTACAGGTCTTGTGCAAACAAAATTTGGGTTGGGATGAGCTTATTGGTGATGCTGAACAGAAAAGATGGAAGGATTGGCTCGAAAGTCTTCCGGCTTTAAACAATGTTAAAGTACCAAGATGCTTCAAACCAGCAGACTTCGGAAGGGTAGTCACAGTGCAGATACATCATTTTGCTGACGCTTCTTCTTACGGCTACGGCGCTTGTTCTTACTTGAGGCTTGTTAACGAACAAGGAATCATTTGCTTGTCCTTTCTCATGGGAAAATCACGATTGGCTGCTATGAAATCGGTTTCCATACCTCGGTTGGAATTGACTGCTGCGGTCCTGGCCGTAAGGTTAGACGAGTTGACCAAAGGAGAGCTTGATCTGTCCGTGCCTTCTTTCTTCTGGATAGATTCTACTGCAGTTCTCTACTGCATTAAGAATATTACCAAGAGGTTTCCTGTGTTTGTAGCTAATCGTCTAGCTACTATTGAAACCCACACAGATGTTAATCAGTGGCACCATGTGCCATCGAGTCTGAATCCGGCTGACGCTGCTTCTAGAGGTTTGGAAGCAGACAACTCAATTTCTAAAAATTGGTTACAGGGTCCTTCATTTCTTTTACAACCTCAGTCCAAGTGGCCAAGTTTGGAAGCAACAATGGATGAGCCACCTAATGAATTGCGCCCTGTTAAGGCACAAACCGTGCAAACGATCATTAAAACAAATCGAACTGAAGAGGCAATCGATCGCCTTATAAATCACTGTTCAAGCTTCCACAAGCTTAAAAGGTTGACAGCGTGGTTCTTACGAGTTATGTTGTTCTTACAACATTGTGTCATGAAGAAAACATTTAGCATGAGCAAGAGCCTTTCCGTGGACGAACTTCGAAATGCCGAAGCGGTGTTAATAAAACACGTGCAACATCAACAGTTTCCTGACTGTTTTGCATCAAAGAGCAACAAGCTAAATTTACCACGCAATCTTCAAAAATTGCAGCCAATTGTTGTAGATGGCATCTTGCGTGTCGGAGGTCGGTTAAAGCAAGCTCCATTTGATATTGATGTAAAACATCCCATCATAATCCCGCAACGTTCACACTTAACAGAACTCGTAATACGTCAGCACCATGCAGAAGTGGGCCATTCTGGTTCCAGTCACACTTGGACGTCTCTACGCCGCAAGTTTTGGATAATAAAGGGAGGAGCCGCAGTACGTAAGTCCATAGGTAACTGCTACTTGTGCAAGAAAAGGAATTCGAATGTTGGCAAGCAACTGATGGCAGATATTCCCTCTTGCAGGCTTCAATTCGATAAACCTGCGTTTTCCAGTGTGGGAGTAGATTACTTCGGACCAGTGATGGTTAAACTACTTCGCAACAAACTTGTTAAGAGATATGGCTGCATATTTACGTGTCTTACGATGAGAGCAGTCCATATTGAAATTGCCCATTCTTTAGACACAGACTCCTTCATAAATGCGCTACGAAGATTCATAGCACGCAGGGGAAGACCTCAAAATATCTTTAGCGACAACGGAACTAATTTCGTTGGTGCTGCAAAGGTGCTACGTGAATCCTTGCGATCCTTGAATGAAAACAAAATCCATCAGTATTGTTCCCAGCAAGACATTAACTGGACGTTCAATCCACCCACGGCAAGCCACATGGGGGGAGCTTGGGAACGAATGATACGCTCCATTCGTAAGATTTTGAAAGGTATTTTAGGGGCACAAACTCTGAATGATGAGGGTCTCCTTACGTTTATCACAGAAGTAGAGTCAATAATCAACTCTCGACCTTTAGTCCCAGTTTCCTTTTCCGACACATCTCAGGATCCACTCACTCCTAATCACCTTCTTTTACTTCGAGGCAATCCTAACCTGCCTCCAGGTCTCTTTTTTAAAGAAGATTGCTATACCCGGAGACGGTGGGCTCAGATCCAATTTCTTGCGAACCAATTTTGGAAACGTTGGATGGATGAATTCGTGCCTAATCTGCTGCATCGACAAAAATGGTTCGAGGTAAAGAAAAATCTCCAGGTAAATGATGTGGTGCTACTTGTGGAAGACATGACACAACGCTCTAAATGGGTCATGGGTAGGGTTCTGGAGACATACCCTGATAAACGTGGATTAGTCAGAACGGTTTTAGTGAAAACTCAAACTAATGTCGTTAAGAGGCCTATAGCGAAGTTATGCCCGGTCGTGACTCATGCTGATTAAGTCTATGATTGTTATACTGTTTGCATTATGCTAAAATGATTTGAGTTATTTGTGAATTGTTTGGTGTTTCTACTTAGTTTTGCGACTCTGTTGTTGTAAATGTCTACCAGTAGACATTTAGGGGGAGTGTAACGTCGCAATAATAATTAAATTAACAATTTGTATGGAATCGAACCCGGCCTTTCATAATGTAAATTGTTTCTCGTATTTTGCTGCACACTGTTGGATAACGACGTTAATTGCGTAATTTTTGTCTTAAATCGCTGGATTTGCCAATAGCCGAAAAGTTGCGGCGCTTTTGCTGTAAAGGATTCTTGCACTATGCACGTAATTTGAGTTTTTTCCACTGTAAATTTTTATTTTTGGTCATCAGACAATTCAGAACTTGATAGAAGCAACATCGAAGATTTATTACTTAAACTTAGCACGAATTTGAGAGCTAAGAACCGTCAGCTTGAACAGTTTAGACTCCGGGGGGGCCGCTTGGAACCGTTTAAGTTAAATTTATTATTGGACCTTTGTCCGTCGAGCCCATTGCTCAATTTATTATTGGACCTTTGTCCGTCGAGCCCATTGCTCAATTTATTATTGGACCTTTGTCCATCAAGCCTACTGCTGAAGAGATTAATTTGGGGTTGAGCCTATTGCTCTTTTCCTTTCTTCCATTTGTCCAGGGGTTGGCCCTTTTGTTAAGATTTAGTTACCGGTAGTTGCTTTCTTTCTTGGGAATTATTTGATGACTTTTCGTCCGCCGAAGGAAAACTTATCGGTAAGTTCATTAAACTTATAAATCTTAAATTTACTTAACTCCGCAATTGATTGACTCTGTGTTCTGAAATAGTAGTTTGCCGTAAATTTAATGTTATGACAATGTATTTGCGCTCTACATTTGCTAATTACTGTAATGTCTTATTTGCGTGTTTGAATTGGCTGTGTTGAGTTTGAGAATTAGTTTGCGACGTAATGCTTCTTTATGTTTAATTTACTTAATTCTTTCTGTAATGTTAGTTATGATGTTGTGATTTACCTTTGCTTATCAAATTGTGTTATCTAGAAACCGTCCTTGTTTTGAACTTGAATATATCGAGATCTATAACTACAAGACGCGTTTGTAAAGACGGTAAAAAGGGCGGGCGAGGAATTACGTCGTTTACAGTAGTCTACAAAGTAAAACTTACCCAATCAACATCTGCACTATGATTACAATTACACAACTAAGACCAAGCAAAAGTGTTGACTACACTGATTTTAGTCATTTTCGCAATTCTATTCACAAGGACAAACACAACCACAATTTGTTTTACTGCATGTTGAGACAAATTTTGATTTTTTACGGCTATTTTTGAGATTTTTTAACAAACGTAATTGTTTTGTGAATAAATTACTTTGTATTTTAAACACATTAAGTCCATGCATACAATATTTATTTCCACCGCAACAATCAAAAAATTTGGCTAACCAGTAATGTCTAATGTCAAACACTAGGCCTAGCATTAAAAAAAAACAAGAATGAGTAAACTCGAAAACTCTTGTAAATTAAGCTGCATTGATTATACACTTTGTCTTGTTCAAGCTAGGAGTAAAGCAAACGTGCATATATCATGCCAAATTCTTAAATCAAGCATTTGCAGATGTTGCCACGTTTAAATGGTGTCTAGTTGTAATGTCATTTCTTAACAACACATTGGTACATACTGGTATGCAAACTGTAGGCAAAACACAACTAACTGTAATTTAATCTAAGCGTTTAAATTTATGAGGAAGATATTTCTAACAGTATTGAAACAATGTCGTCGTCGTGAGGTCGGGCATCCTCTTCTGACGGTTTAGATGTTGACGGCGTTGATTTTTAGCCAGCGTCAGGTGTCATCATCCAGGACCAACAGACCTTGTATTCCTTTGGGTGCACGATGTAGGGGGAATGTAGAAATGATGTGGTCTGCAGTTTGCTCAGAGGCACCACACTCACATATCGGTGAAGGAGCAACACCCCATTTGTGCATGGATGAATGGAATCGCCCTACGCCAGTCCGCAGACGATTCAGTTTTACCCAAGATGTACTGGGCAAACCCATTCCAAGAGGCTTAGAACTGGCCCTGGGAATAAAAGCATGAAGCCTTGATGCACTTTTCAAGTACTCCATGTTCCATACATAATCCATCCATTGCGCTGCACGAATGTCTAATTCGGTCAGACTATCCAGTAGTTTCTGTGCAGCAGGTACAAACGGGCGTCTTGATTTGAGCCTTCCCTGGTGCGCATTTTGTTTCCCGACCAGCTGCTCATGTAGAATATGAGCAGGGTTAAAGGTGGCGCGGTTAGCCAGGGAGAGTGTCGCTCCTTGACGACGAAGCTCAGCTGGCTGGATGCCTGCGAGGATTGGCAAGTAGTCCGTTGGAGTGGGTCGCAGACATCCAGTGACAATGCGCAAGGCGTCATTTAAAACACTGTCGATTAACCAAGGGTGAGCACTACGACACCAAACAGGTGCGCAGTACTCAGCTGTGGAGTAGACCAGGGACAAGGCGGCTGTTCGCAATGTTTTGGCTCCTGCACCCCATCCCGAGCCTGCAAGTCGCCTCAACAGTGTGACACGAGTGGAAAGTTTCTAGCGCAATGCCTGTAGGTGATGACGGAAAGTTAGCGACCTGTCCAGCTTTACACCAAGGTAGGTTGGAGTTGGACAGTATGGCAATAGTTTGCCGCTGCTGAAGATTTTGAGTTCACGTTTCGCCTCTCGGTTGTTTAAATGAAAGGCCGTCGTCACCGTCTTAGTGTGGCTTAGCTTCAGCCTCCAAGTCTGGAGATACGCTGAAAGTGTTGTCATGTCTTGGCTTAGAGTGCCCTCCTGAGTCTTCCAGTCTTTCGAGGTATGCATCAATGCCAGGTCGTCGGCATACGCATACTTCTGGGAAATTGTGGAAGGCAGATCGTATGTGTAGATGTTAAAAAGGAGGGGAGCCAAGACTGATCCCTGTGGGAGGCCATTTCGCAAACGTCGTAACCTGCTTCGCTTGCTGTCACCGATGGAAAGGGTGAAACTTCTATTCCGGATAAGTTCCATAATCATTTGGACCATGTGTTTATCAGGAAGGAGTCTCAGCAGCTTACAGGTGAGGCCACGATGCCAGACAGTGTCATAAGCAGCTGTCAGATCGACAAAAACAGCACCGGCCTTTTTCTTGGTCTCAAATGAGTCCTCGATGTGTTGGGTAAGTAGAACAGTTTGATCTACTGTGGACCTCCCCTGTCGGAACCCAGCTTGCTCCCGAGGAAGAAGCGGGTCGACAATGGGCTCGATACGGGTGTAAATGAGCCTCTCGAGGATCTTGTAGGGGACACAGAGCAAAGAGATGGGGCGATAGCTCTTGGGGTCCTCTACAGGTTTCATTGGTTTGGGGATCGCGACAACCAACGCTCTTCTCCAGATTTTTGGAATTTTGAGGTGGTGCAAACAGGATGAAAGAAAGCCACACAGCCAGGATTTCAAGGCAGCTCCAGCATAGAGCAAAAGCTCAGGGCAGGTAGAATCTGGGCCTGGAGCTTTTCCTGGTTTCAGATGTTTGAGGGCGGCTGCGAATTCTGAGGGAGTAAAGCTTCCACAGACATTCACTGCACTTGTTGTAGAGGCCCTCCAAAGATCAGACACTTCTTGAGACACAAGCCGGGATGACTTGCGATCAATATCCTCGTATTTGCCGTTATTGACCAGTACTGATGCGATGGCATTGGCTAAAACTGCACAATGCCGAAGGGAGCGTCGTGATCTACCAGTTAAGTTGTTTAATATACTCCATGCTTTACGGCTGGAGTGAGAAAAATCGATGGTTTGGACTGCCTCAGACCATCGGTTTCTGCGTTTTCTGTCAAGCCTGGACAGCAGGGCAGAAGCAGCCCTGCTAGAGTCTGATCCCTCAGGCAATTGCAGGAACATCTGACAGGGGTTCTCACATAAAAGCATCCCAACACGGAATGTGGTCGTTTCGTCGACCACGTGGGATATACTTTTTGGCTGCTGTGCTGATGGCATTACAGAAGTCCTGGTATGCCCGGTCCACATCAGATGTATCAGGTGGCAACAAGCTCTTAGCGAGTTGGTTGGTCAGGGCATTGTAATGGCTCCATTTGGCCTTGCGGAAGTTCCATCGCTTAGCAGGCATACTCGGAACTGACAGAGTGAGCCTTGGTGGACCAATGAGCATTGAAACAATCACATATAATCATAATAAAGTCCCCACATGTTGTTTCAAAATATTTACTTAACTTCAATTTTCAAACTATCAACAGCTACAATTTGAAAAATGAAATAAAACAAAGTTCAAACTACCAATAAGCACTTTACTAGCAACATAAGAAAATTTGATGACGCAAAACCATGGTGGATATCAAAAAGTAAAATCAATTAGTGAGAAAGGTTACATTTATACATAATATCTTAATTACGAAATGCAAAACCTCAATATAATATTATCATAGGCCTACAGTAAAATCAATTAATTATTTAGAATTCACAATAGTGTACTTAATTGCTTGCAAAAAGTGCTAATAAATAACTCTTGAATATTTTCAGTTATCTGCCTGATGGCTTTCAATTGTGGAATCTTTCTTCA
>OZ023231.1:38108012-38372012 GCA_964006365.1 Trididemnum miniatum | reverse complement strand
TGCTTTTCACTTTATGTTCTATATCTGCCTGATGGCTTTCAATTGTGGAATCTTTCTTCATGCTTTTCACTTTATGTTCTGAACAATACCTTCTGTCAGGGTCAAATTAACGTATTAATAAGTTACATTTCATTAATGATTATTCCAATTCTTCCACTTCTTTCTTCCAATTCTTATTATTCCATTATCTTGCCGTACACTTCTTTAGTTTTCGTGAAATTTTTGTTTTTAAACTGAACTGATTTATTATTTGATGTCTAGTACACAGCAAGGAAATAGAAATCACTAACAGTAAAATGATAACAGACATCAAGGAGACTGCGAAGGGATCGTTAGATCTTCTAGTCTGCAGCCACGTTTTAAAACTTTTTAAACTAGTTGTCTTTCAAAGACTTTAGAAAACAAGTAGTTTTTCAACTTTTTATTTTTTTAAGTAGCTTACCCAACTATAAACCTGTGAAAATTTATGAAACATTTTAATGTTGGCATTTTATGATTACAAAAGGCTGAAGAAAGTATATAATGTACCACCGATATAGTAAACTATATGCACAAAACTTAAAATTGTTCAACTATTCATCAAACTAATATACTATGCAGTTATCTTGCTAGGCTTAGAGTACATATTTATAATAATCATCTCTACCAGTAGCGGTACTGTATTTGATTTTACTTCAGCAGCTGGGCAAAAATCGAATAGAGTGTAAGGTCAACTGGTAAACCATTAGTATGGACAGTTGCTATTGTGACATCACATTTAAACTATAATGCATGCCGCTAGGAAACATTACCCCAAAAATCTTCAGCTAGAGCATCAAAGATTTAAATTTAGCATACCGGTACCGGTAATTATAATAACGCAAATATACAGGCTTATAAGCTAGCTGGGTTGCTAGCAAGATTAACAGAACAATGCAATACACACATGAAGTGTAACTAATAGGAGTTTTTGAAGCTATTGTACTAACCTACACCTGCTCACACAACTTGACTGGTCTTTCACCAAGCACAGACCAAATTGTTGGTGAATGGTGTTAACTGTTAATTTAGCAGGGTAGGGTCTTAAAAATATTAACCAGTTTTTAGGAATTTGTGAAAGCCATTAGACCCATTAAAAATGTAATTGCTTGCCCAACTAGACTAGTTGTTGTTTCTCAGTTCATCACCAGTCAAGCAGCTAGCTAATAAGTAACCTAAGGTAATAGATCAAATTTTTTGCTATTTTATGTCTCTGCTCATAAAATACCCTAGAATAGGCTTTTACAAAATCTAACCTAGTTCATTTTTGTGGCTTTGCCAAACGACGAGCTAACGACGCCCGACAAAGTAGAAAATTTTCCACTCTATCGTTTCGTCGTTAGACACGGTTCTTCACGACGTTCAGTCGTGTGAAAATGGTCGTTATCATGGTCAGAGCAGCGGCGGATATTGAACTCGTAAATAGGCGTCGCGTCGTAAGCTGCTAACGACGCGATAACGACAGCAGTGGACATCCCGCTTTATCCAACACGAAACAAAATCACCGAATCGACGTCAAGAAATGCCAATAATTTCGGAATCCGCTTTCAGCCATCTTTTCGATTACTGTTTCAATTTAAAATTCAAAGTTTAGATCTGCAAGGGCTCCCCACGATTGACGACATACGAGATTGTTGCATTTGTATGTTCAAGGTAGATCGACTGGCGATTCGCCAGCGGGTCGACTGGCGATTCGCCAGTCCTTGCTTTCTCGTTTCCACTTTGACGCGATTACCCACTGAAGAGTGCGTCACGAAAAGCTTCCGGGACAACAGCTTTTTTCAAAGCTACTCAAAAAAAGAGTTACTGGGACAACAGCTTTTCTCAAAGCTCTGAAAGAGTTATGACAGAGGGTTTCTTGAAGCCTAACGCGAAAACAGCTTTTTTCAAAGCTATTCTCAAGTTCTGTACCGCCAACCAATTATTCAAATAACGATAACCTAATAATCGAACAAAATATATCAATATAAAATGATTAGGGCCGCGGTTCCCAATTGGGGGTGCGAGGAGAACTTTCCAAGTTTACCGCTGGTGAAAGGTATTGTGGATTCTTCCTAGCTGTGTGTCCGTGACGTCCGAAATGTGCCTGTGTGCGATTAAATATGTTCATTGTCTTGAGTTTGTGACGTTGCTTAATGTCTGTCGTATCACAGTCTTTTCCTTGTCCTTTGTTATTCTTGTATGCGTCTTGTTCAGTTTAACATTAAAAGAGGGTGATGTTTGGGTAGCTAGTTGGGATAAATTTAGGTAGTAGTTTAGGATAAGAGAGATAAGGTTAACTGCCAGGTACTAGGTATGTTAGAGTAGTCAGTTTAACAGCTGCTTTTTGTTTTTTATTTGAATAAGGGGAATACGGCAAGCCTAGTTGAATAGGCAAAATATTGTACTAACCGGCTTTGTTAGTCTAATCAAGATTTCGTTTGTCTTGAAGGGAAGATTGGATTAATTTATACAGCGGTAGTTATGGTATAGCCCACCTCTTTTTCTCCACTTCTCTGCTAGTTTTGTATTACAATAGTTCATGTACTAGAGATTACTTTTTTCATTAACACTTGCTTGGATTTTGCACCTGTCGTTATTAACAATATATAATCAGGGATTATTATGATTCTATTTGTGCAAAAGGTGCGAGAATAATTTTTCCTTGTCAAAGGGGTGTGGGCTTTAAAACGAATTGGGAACCACTGGATTAAACCGTAACAAAAGCTTATTTATACAATTACAGCGTTTACTTAACAGTTCACAATTAACGTAGCTAAGAGTAACACAGTGCCAAATTAAATTATTAAACATAAATACTGTACAATTGTATCAATGTACTCACGGAAAAATGTGAAACAGCTCAGCCCAGTCCAGTGGATAGCAGATACAGCAGGTTATCAGTAATGCAAATAGATTTCCGAGGTTCTAAAAATCTTAGATGCACACTCGGCCAAACGGTTGAAAAAGAATGCTACAAGTTGGTATCCGAACACATATACCTATGTAACTTCCACAATGCAAAAAAAGAAATATAAGGAGTGGCTCCAAAAAAAATCTACTCAAGCGTCACAAGTTTCCAAATAAGAATTAAAAAAAAATTATAATTGAAATGCATTGGGGACAAATAAATGACCGAATCAGACTCAACGTGACAGTCACGACACCCACGGCGCTTTGTTGATAAAAATCTCAACAGCATTAAGGCGAAGCTGCTGGGCTTTCCAAACAAGCTTCTGCTCTTTTCCAGTCAGCGACAAAACGTTTCAGTTCCGGATAGCCAGATCCCGGCTGTTTGGACGAATTTGAGTACATTTTTGTACGCTGCTCTTATTAAAACCTACAAACGCTTAGCGACTGCGTTGGTGAGTTTCCGGTGGCAGTCAGCTTGTGGGAGAGACTAAACTAATTTTTGAACCAGTCTCGATGCCTAAAACCCCAACGCGCACCGTTTAGCCTGCGAGCTGTTCGATGCAGGATGAATATTGTTGTTAGAATTTTCAATTTAGCAGCAGTGCTGGATGTCTATACTTACTCTGTTTTTTTTCGTTCGATTTTACCGCTACGGGTAATCCTAATGGAAAAGATCAAATGCTACTGACGACGTCGCTCTGATTTTCATTGAAAACTCAAACTTCTTCACGCTAAAGTGGCAATCCATAGAGGAGGCAAGAGAAAAATTGAAAAAGCAAAATTCAATCGAAAAACTATAGTCAAATACTTTTATGCAAAAATGAATATTGTTTGATGTTGCTACTTTCTTAAAGCAGGAAAAAAATTGAATAAACGTCATGACGCACATAACTTACTCTCCCGCTTCCCAAATCACTGAATCAGACTGGTACGCTGGAAAATCGTCTTTGGGCTAAATGAAATAAAGTAACATCATTGACCAAAATTTAAATGTTACTGTACACAATTTAAACGTTAATCTACACATAATCACATTTCGCTAGAATTTCCACATCTCAGTGAAAAGCGTATAGCCCACCCAAAATTGTCTCATCACATGAAATCACTAGCAGTAATTAACTATAACTATTTTGAACTGCTATGTCGAAACGAGTTATTTTGACTGTAGTCAGTGACGTGCGGTGGGGTTCGTGGTTGGTGAAGCACTGTTTATTTTAGCATCATGTTACCAGGAATTTTTATTCATAGTATTTAATAGCAAATAAAAGTAGCGCCCTAATAATAATCAAAATACAACTTCATGGAATGTTTTACATTTATTTGTTATTTAAAATCTATATGTCTATCTTTTTGCACCATGATATCCATCAATCACTTTTTTGTAGACGTTTCTTTATTTTTCCGTACCGGTAATTGGTGAAGTCTCTCCATTTCGATGGAGATTGTTTCCAACTAAGAAAGTTGAAACGATTTCCGTGCGGTGCGAACAACGTGTTGCCATAACGGGAACTTTTAAAGAAAAGCTGTTGAAATTAAGCCAAACGCCGAAACAGAAAAAGTCATAAAATTTGAAATCGATTTGTCTTGTAGTTTTAGCCCACCAAGTTTTAAAAATTTCTCATGCAGTTTTTGTCTCCCCACGCGAAATAGGGTTAAAATTTCTCGATTTATTACACTTCGGAACTGTGAGGGCGCATGTTAATTCACAGCTATTTATTTTAGGCAAAATCAGGTTTTGATGTAAAAGTCTAGCGATTTGGCTTTAAATGTGAGCGGTCGATTTCTCATACTTCTTTGGTACATTTTTAACTTCACAAACTCACGTTTTAGTTCAAACAATGTTATTTGCTGAAAACAAGAGACAGGGAAAACAGAAACACAGTTTTTTAAATCACAACCACACAGCCAGTCTTTGCTTTTGTACCAATCCATTTAAAAGGAGCACAGTTGTAGGTGGGCCTTTTTTTGTTTATAATTTAAGATTTGAATTAATAATTCAATATTAAAAAGTCTATCAAAGTTGATACTAATTCTTCATTCAATTTGTATTAAGTTATTATCTAAACTTCAAGCTATGAGCCTTATATCGCTTACATCGTTGGGCAATGCGCGTAACTTCCAGCTTGGCGCAAAATGTTTTTATCTCAGTGAAGTTTCATTTTATTTAGTTGCATATTTATCCTTCTATCACGAGCAGTGGTGGTCTTAGGAATGTGCAAACCGTGCAGTCGCACAGGCCCCCCCCCCCCCTAAAAGAATAGGCTCCCCTCAAAAAGAATCATGGTGTTAACTTTGAAATTTTTTTTTCTATTTAAACTTGAACCATATCAATAAAATTAATTTCAGTTATTTTATTTTAAATTATTTTTAATTTAAATTAATTTTGTTTTTTTTTATTTTTCTTTATTTAAATTATAATTATTTTTATTTAATTTAAATTATTTTTTTTGTATTTTTTATAATTTTTTATTTAATTGTTTTATTAATTTAAATTATTTTTATAATTTTTTTTTAATTATTTTTTTGTATTTTAAATTATTTCTAGTTTTTAGTTTAGTTTTAAAACCATATAAAAAAAGCACTTTTCTTGTAAACTTGAACCATTATACATCATTATAATTAGTTTCAGTTCTTCCGAATAGGAACCACCCCTTGCCACCTTTAAAAACAAGGCCCCCCTCAAAAAGAATCCCCTTTGAAAATAAAACCCCTCTCAAAAAGAATTAATACGAAAACTCCAGAAAACACTTCTCGTTATGTTAACTAGAACCAAACCATTAAAATTGATTTTAGTTATCCCAAATTTAACTTCTCCTAAAAAAAATTTTCATTTTAATAAAACTCTTTGCATTGAAACACAGCAAACAATTTGTCTAAACCATTTCTTTTTTTTATCTCTATCAACGCTGAACCACCTCAAAGTGAAACTTCTCAATTTCTGTATCTTATGATTATAATAGACTGAGTTATAATAAACTAAATAATGGCTGAATCTTTAGCAATGGCTGCATCTTTAGCAATGATGATTAGTCAGTGTAATGTAGACTTCCTGAAAGTTAACAGAGCGTATCTTACTGGTTTACAATGCAGTTATTTCAGTAAATTTTTTGGTGAATTGTAACCAAAGATTTTACCATATTGTACTACACTCTGCATTTTGAGATGGTGCTCGATTAGGGTAACATGACACTTTATAGAGCATGGTTAATTTGGGTTTCTTCCTTACGGAACTGGACTTTTGAAACCTTTGCTGTTGGTAGCTAGTATGCCTCTATGCTGCATAATTATTGTCGCATAGTTTAAATCACGTAGGTCATGTTGTTTATATCTGGCCATATTGGTGTTAAGCTTTTCTTAGTTGTTGGGCCCTAGTAATATTGTGTAGTTTGAGATTATTATGAAGTTTTTTTCTTATTAAGATTTTCTGAAATAATCAGTATGTATACCTCATAATAGATGCCAAAACTTTTTCCAAGGTTCTCGCGAGACTTTGAAGTTTATTTTGGTTTGCTACACATTGTACTACATGTGTATCAAACTTACATAGAGTGGTTTAAATTGCTGAAAAGACATTAGCACAGTCAAAGCCACATCCATGTACAGTAATTACAGGAATTAGTGTAACTGTTTTGATTGGAAGTTGCAGTATGTGGAAATATTAGATTGTTTTAATGTTGTATTTTGACTTTGTGACTAGAAGAGGTGTGTTGAGAGATTTCTTGTTTCAAATGTATGTAGATGGCACTTGGAAACTAAAGTTGTGGTGATTAAATTTTAATTTCATTAATTCAAAACCACTGATTATGATGTATTCAGAAGCTCAGAAAAGAAAATCATGGAAGTAACCATCAGAGCTGACTCTTTACTACTTCACCAGAACTAAGCATCATTTTGCGAATCATGTAAGCAGTAGCTCATTATACAGTATTTTTGAAGTGTATATATTAGGTTTTAAAGAGTAAACTTTTCTTATTTTTCACTTAGTGCGAATAGTCCAAAATATGAGAACAAAATTGTTCTATCTTGTGCATAAAGATGATGAAAAGTTAATCGGAAGTGGTGCGATACCTCACAAACCACAGTACGTAGCAACCTTGAATTGAAGTGTTGTTTAAATATTAACAGATTACCTTTGTTTCTAGAAATTGAAGAAAAGACATTTTTAAATTAGAATAGTAACAGTTCTTACTGTATAATAAGAAAAGCAGTTGTTAAAGGAAAGTGGAAAGAAGGATGAAACAGGTGAAGTATAATCTTACAGACACACTCCAGTTTCAGGACCATCATAGCTGTTCCGCAGATATTTCGGCAGAAAGAAAACTAATTAACTGAAAGCTTTTTGCCTGAACTTCGCACACTCAGTTGCTTATCCTTACAAATCTGCATCAGCAATGTGCTTGATCACAAGTAAATTTATTGCTAAGTACATTTTGTTTATTATCGTTATGAATTGCCACTAACTGCAAAGAGTATTGCAAGCTGTCACTAGCAGGTGCAGCAATATTGCATACAAGTTGATGTTAAAATTAATTATTGCAAGTATACCAAAACTGATTTACCGTTAATACAGCCAACTAGTTCGTGGTTTACTCATGCTATTAATATTGTATATATACAGTAGATTAAGCAAATCATTCCATGTCTCTAATTTTTCTTAAGTTCTGGGAGATTTTTAATGAACCCTAGCCTTGTTGTAGCCTACCAATTACCGGCAGTAAATGATGTTTCTACATTACATGCATTAAATGAGCTTGCTTGATTGGCGCTTCTCAAGTAACTTCCTATCAAATGCCTATTATAATGTGTTTTAGCACACACTACAGCGTCTTGGAATTTGGATCCCAAAAGGCCCCCCCTATAATTTGTTGCACAGGCCCCCCCTTCGTCTAAGACCACCGCTGATCACGAGAAAGCGACCAATGCGCTGTACGAGCTCGCTTAGGAGTCGCCGGCCATCTGTCTACCAAACCAAGATGGGGGAATCCCGCTGAGTGCCTTTCCCAACGGCACAACAAGTAAACTTGCCGGCTTGTTCTTCACACTGTCCCTTAAATGCTGGGCGTCAAGCAGGGAAGCTGTGAATACCAATGTTAAAGTCATTGGTTTGACCCGACTCGGAATCAAACCCGAGTCTACAGCTCAAAAGACAGACGCTCTATACCACTCGGCCATCTGAACTGTTATATCGGCCATCTGAGCTGTTATAATCAATCTTTGGAGGCTTGCCGCAAATCGTGTTGAATTTATTGGAACATTGAGACTCGAGGAGAAAAAAAGCGCTCTAACAAGTTGCTGTTTTCACTTTTGGAGTTGATGTGCGGTACGTAGCTTGGCTGACTCTTTTCGAGGGAGATAAACATGTGGCATGAGTGATATGCATATAGCACAAAAAAGCGGCTTCACCTTTCAGTCGGAGATAATTAACTTAGGCACGGTTTTTAGCCTTAGTCAACCAAAACAAAATAATTCTATTTTGCACAAAGTAAGGAACACCTGAGGAGTCGTATCGAACGAAACAGACAGTTGTGTTTTTAAAGTTCTTAATTTTTTAAGTGTGATTCATACCGCGTTGTACAACCTTGATAAACCACTTAACCTTTCTTAGTTCAAAGAGCAGCAGCAAGCATAAAGCCTTGTCTACACTTGGCGTAAAATTGTTAGCTCAGCGTAAAATTCTTGGTTTATTTAAGTTGGTTGGAAAAACGCTAGCGCGGATGTGCTAGCACGCGCAACGCGGAATCTTCGTCGTAAAAACTTTGCCTTTTCAGCGAAGTATTTTCCAAACGCTCAGCGTTTTGCATGCTCTGATCCTGAGATAACAGTCAAGTCTTAGCCTAGGCTAGTTCAATAACAGTGTTTTGGGACTCCTGCGTTATTTGCGTTATTTGCTTGGACGCGATTCAATGTTTATGGAAAAGACTTGGTCTACACTTGGCGTTAGAACCTTAGCTATTTCAAGTTTTAAGCATATTTAGCTTGGAAAAGGCAGGTAAATATAACCTAGGTCTTTTGGCAAACAGTGTTTTGAGGCTCTTTTGTCTTTTTTGCATGAACAAGTCAGAGGTTTTCATACTTTTTTACATTTTTTGAAAAAGCTATTAGCTTCATGCTTGCTGATTCAATTTGTATGGTATAATAAGCTAAAAACAGAGGTAGACCTAGGTTTATGAGCATGTCAGTGCCCAGTCTTATGTAACCCTATCCAGATTAGTCTACAGAGCCATACATTACCAGAATACTTTTTTAAATTCTTTAGGCTGATGTTTAATTCATTGGCAGATGCAGGGCCTCACCCCCTCTAAATTTTAATTATGATGATGCTGGTACATACCGGTACCGGTAGTGTAGTAAGCTATGGGCAGATCAATAGGCCACTAGAACTGGATGATGAATCAAAAATTCTCGGCATGTAGCCCTGTCCAATGAAATACAGTACCAATTGTACTGTAAGCGACCAGATGGTTCTTTTAAAGATTGGTTTTTGATTGAAATACCATGTGTATTAATAGGTTTATAGTGTATCAGTACGGGTAGCTTAAAGCCGATTGGTTTTTTATTTGCAGTTTGGTGTCAATAGGTTTTTAAGCAGTTTGTTTACAGATAAAAATAGACAAGATAGAAAATTTTGACAGAAACCATACCCTTGGAATGAGACTTAAAGCTTATTTCAGCAGTTTAACGATACCCAATTCTATGGCGTTTTTCCAATGCAAGTTACCAGCAGCCTCAACACAAATTTTTAAAAACATGCTTGGAAGAAAGTTGCTGAGAAACGTAGATCAGAGAATAATAATTAGCCTACATATCTACCAATCAGCTTTCAGCTATCCAAAGCTTTTCCTCATTATGTCTCATAGTTAAGTTTTCAAGTTTTTCTCTGGGTAAGTGACTTACACAGCAAATTGGTAAGCTAGCATAATGATGCACCGGTATGTAAATTTTGGCACAGTTTTCGCAGTATTGAGCCAGCAGCTTTGAAACCGCTTGACGAGTTTATCAATGCTCTTTGGGTATATTGCAGTTTTGCTAGCAAAGTTTAATGTGTTTGTTTTTGATGAGATTATGCAAGATGCTGTGGAAAAACTTTACGGAAAAGAGGATGTGGAAACAAGAGTACAAATTCATTTTGCAAAACTTGCAGATGGTATTCAACAGCAAGCTGCTATTTAAATGATCAAACAACTGATTTGTAGTTTAATTTGCAATGTACGCTTTTGTCATCATACTCACAAACGTTTCGGTAAAAACTTATACCATCATCAGTGTGAAACTACTTAGGCACTAGGCTAGAATATCCACCACAAGAAAGAAATTATTTTAAATACAGCATAACTATTACGTCATAAACAAAGTAGTTGGGATTTACATAAAATATAACTAAAGGGGCAAATTAAACAATTACGTGCAACTGGAGGGACTAGATTAGTAGTAGGATTATTAAGTACAAATACTGTAGGATTGATTAAATCGTAACTAAAAAAAAAAAGAGACGTTCAATACAAATGGAAAATAAACACGTTGCTGATTGCGATTTAGGCCTACTCCATTAAAATAAACACGTTACTGATTGCGATTTAAGTCTACTCCATTATCTCCACTTTTACACTTTTCGAGAAAATCAAGTTTTAGTTTTCAGGTTTTTTTAAGAATTGGTTTGATAAAAGTGCTTGATCATAAAAGTTTAGTACTAAAGTTTAATGTCAATATTTTCAATCAATGAATGTATAAACAGCGCGTGAGTTCTGCGTTCGATTTTCATTCGAATTTGCATTGAACTCAATTAGCTATTACGTCACTACTATTATTGTTTCATATTGTTACGCATAATTTTTTTTTACTAATAAATATTTAACAAAAAAAATGTTCCATTCGCGTATAATTGCGTATTTAATTTCGGGTTTTGTTTTTTGATCAATAAGGCTTCTTGGATTTTGGCTTCATAAGCTGTATTGCATTTCCGAATTACTGTAAATGAATTCAGATCTTGTTTTTGTTCTTGAGAGCAACTGCTGCAATTTTGGATATGTTCTTTAACAGCACTTTTATTCGACGCTGAATCGCTCAATTGCTCCTTAATTCTAACGCCTCAAATGTCGCGATGAAGTACCTATGTAGGTAGTGCTCACATCACGTGAGCAAGTGATTTTATAAACGACATCTGAGCGTAGACTTGAAGGTGTTTGGCTTTTCAGTTGAAAATAATGTCCAACTTTGGTGGTCGTATACAAGAGCACAACATGGATTCCAGATTTTCTTTGTATTATCAGGCGAATATTATTGAAAAAATCTTTCGATATTTTGCCAGCAAAAGGTACTTTAAACAGAATTTTTGGGTCTGGTTCATTTTCGGTCGGTGTTTGTGTGTCCGGTTGATGTAGAAAACGTTCCAAAATCTTGTTGAAAAAATGTATGGGATAGTTATTCTTCATAAAAAGCCGCCTCAAATTGTCTACCCCTGTGCTAAAAAACTTTACAGAGGAACACACTTCCTTTGCTCTATGCAGTAGGCAGAGAACTAAACCTTCTTTCCAAGCTTTAGGGTACGCCGCGCAAAAATTGACAAAAAGGGTTGGTTTTCTCCAGTGGCGACTCTAGCTTTTTATGGCTACTCGGGCTCGACATAAACAGTGTTAAAAAAACGGTAAAAAAAGCAATAAAATAGCAACTTACACAACAGTTAAATTGTTGCAAAATACTTTCATTCATACATAAAGTTTAATCTTCTTAATTTGATGGCAAACTCATACTGAGTTTGTTGTGTAGCTCTTTGTTATCAGCTATCCATTGTGAGCCACAGAGGAACAGACATTTATGACCAAACAAAAAGCCTGCATTTACTATATGGCAACATGATGGCAGGCGTATTACGAAATCTTTTTTCTATTCCTCTCTCTATTTCTCGAGGGCCCGAGTTCCACAAACAAGTTAAGGAAAAAATTGAGTGAAACAACGTAACAAACGTTTGCATTGTCTGACTCAGGCAAATGCGATCGAGCCCGAGTAAGATGTAATAAGGAAAAAGGCTTTTGTCTCGTTTGTCTCTTTCTTTTCTCCGCAATGCGGCTCGGGCTATTTTCCTCTAGCCAGAGCTTATGGCTAGACAAATCGTTGAGCGAAAAACGCAACTGCCACCGCACACTTCGTTGTTTTTTACGATGACTGTTTCTTTCAACGAACTTGATACGAATTAAGTTAAAAAAAGCTTTAAGCTTACTTTTTAAAATTTAAATAATAACAAGCCTTCCATCATTTCGTAACTTAGGCTCAGCCCGAGTAGCCCGAGTGCCGGAGTCGCCTCTGCATCATTTTGTATCCCGAGTGCCGGAATCGCCACTGGTTTTTTCCATATCCATGTGTCAAATCCATTTGGGTTAATTTTTATTTCTACATCCAAAAAAGAAATTGTGCCATTACTATTTTCCAAAGTGAAACGAATGTTTTTGTGTAGGGAATTAAGTAAATCCAAGAACGTTGCGCTAGATCGTTGATCTTCGAAAATTGCGAAAATATCCTCGACGTATCTGAGATGCAATTTTGGATTCGTATCTGATTCTTTTTGAAGCAATTTGTTTTCCAAATTGGCCATGAAAAAATTGGCCAAAGTGGAATTTTGGCCAATTTTTCATGGCTAAAGGCTTTTTTCAATTAATTTTTTCAATTTTTTTTTTTTTTCAATTTATTTTTTCAATTAATTTTTTCAAATAATTGGCCAAAGAAAACTTGAAAATGTAACCCAGAAAAAGTATCAATTCGAAAAAAAGAAAATATTAAGTCAACTGAATCTTTTTAAAAAAACTGGCTTGATTCATTTGTTAACCAAACAATTTGAAAAACATGCAAAATCGATTTTGGAAACTCATTTCAAAAAACTCTCTAATCTATACCGAGAACAGGCAGTTAGAGCACCAGAAGCTATTACGAATTTGAGTAAAAAGAAATTGAGTGAGCATCAAGGAGTTTCATGTCTAAAGATTTGGCCTCGACCATCCCATTTTACCCAAAAAAGTAAAACGCGATGAGATTAAAACAAATATCGAAAAATTATAGTATGCAATAAAACGAAACGAAGACATCAAAAATTTTGATGATGAATTCAGAGACCAAATTAAATTCGAAGTTAATAAGTTTGTGCAGAATAGTGATCGGGTCTGCTCAACTCCCAAAACAAAAGCCTTTATCGCACACTTGATAAAACTGCAGAAAAATGACAAGATTAAAATATGCAAATATGATAAAGGACGAGGGGTAGTGATTTTGGACAAGAAGGATTATTTTGGGAAGTTGGACTCTGTAATCAATGACTCATCAAAATTTGAACGAATTAATGTCACCAAATCAAAACAACATCCAGTAATAACTAAAGAAGCTTCTATTTCATATTATGTTAGAAAATACTTCAAATCATATGGAAAGAACGTCATCGATCACCTGATTCCATCAGGAAGTTCTCCTGGAAAGCTGTACGGTAGAATAAAAATTCATAAAAAAGGTAATCCAACAAGGCCTGTTGTATCAATGATAAATACACCGGAATACAACTTGGCCGAATTTCTTGACAAATTAATAAAGTCTTACCTGTCTAAGCAATATATATTGGATTCCATATCACATTTTATAGACAAATTAAAGCAATTTCCTTCTAACGAAAAACAAGTTATGGTCACTTTTGACGTTGTGTCTCTTTTTACCAATGTGCCCCCGACAGAAACAACAAATTCGATAGCTGATTACGTCTATGCTGAAACCAACGATTCTATTCCTCCTTTCAGTAAAGATATTTTTATAACATTGATGAACTTGGCTACCAAAGGTATATTTCTTTATGAAGAAGTACTCTACCAACAAATAGACGGTGTCACCATGGAGTCGCCATTGGGCCCCACTTTGGCCAATTTTTTCATGGCCAATTTGGAAAACAAATTGCTTCAAAAAGAATCAGATACGAATCCAAAATTGCATCTCAGATACGTCGAGGATATTTTCGCAATTTTCGAAGACCAACGATCTAGCGCAACGTTCTTGGATTTACTTAATTCCCTACACAAAAACATTCGTTTCACTTTGGAAAATAGTAATGGCACAATTTCTTTTTTGGATGTAGAAATAAAAATTAACCCAAATGGATTTGACACATGGGCATGGAGAAAACCAACCCTTTTTGTCAATTTTTGCGCGGCGTGCCCTAAAGCTTGGAAAGAAGGTTTAGTTCTCTGCCTACTGCATAGAGCAAAGGAAGTGTGTTCCTCTGTAAAGTTTTTTAGCACAGGGGTAGACAATTTGAGGCGGCTTTTTATGAAGAATAACTATCCCATACATTTTTTCAACAAGATTTTGGAACGTTTTCTACATCAACCGGACACACAAACACCGACCGAAAATGAACCAGACCCAAAAATTCTGTTTAAAGTACCTTTTGCTGGCAAAATATCGAAAGATTTTTTCAATAATATTCGCCTGATAATACAAAGAAAATCTGGAATCCATGTTGTGCTCTTGTATACGACCACCAAAGTTGGACATTATTTTCAACTGAAAAGCCAAACACCTTCAAGTCTACGCTCAGATGTCGTTTATAAAATCACTTGCTCACGTGATGTGAGCACTACCTACATAGGTACTTCATTGCGACATTTGAGGCGTTAGAATTAAGGAGCAATTGAGCGATTCAGCGTCGAATAAAAGTGCTGTTAAAGAACATATCCAAAATTGCAGCAGTTGCTCTCAAGAACAAAAACAAGATCTGAATTCATTTACAGTAATTCGGAAATGCAATACAGCTTATGAAGCCAAAATCCAAGAAGCCTTATTGATCAAAAAACAAAACCCGAAATTAAATACGCAATTATACGCGAATGGAACATCCTTTTTGTTAAATTTTTTTTTTACTAGTTAGATGAAAATGTTTGTAAAGAGCATTGAACTTTGTTTATGACGCAATAACAGATTAACAATTACGAATGGAGTTAACAGGTTTTGCCATTTACTTTTTAAAATTTTTACAACTTTTCGTACAGAAGTGGAGTTAATGGGTTTTGCCACCATTGGTAACTCGAAATCGGTTAGGAGTACAAACTCGATATTTGCATGCAAGAAGGACATTGGTGTAACGATTGAAAAAATGTAAAAAAACGAAATTTCAAAACTTCGGAGTTAATGGGTTTTGCCAAATGACGGCAGAGTGTTGCTGTTGTATTCCAAGACTAGTACGGTAATAGGATGAGCACAACGTTTCAAAAGTGTGTAAATTTTTGAAAAAGGTTGACCAGCACTGGTCTAGTCTACTGCTGAAAACTTCGGTATGCAGAAGCATTGGCTTTCCAAATTGCAACGTAGAAGTTTTTTTTTTGCTGGCCCAAGTATTGCATTTCGTTGGTTATTTAGTTTTTTATGATTTCATCAACAAGATTTTTATTGCGAAGTTTGCTTGAAATGATATATCTCTTGAATTGGCAAGGTCACTCCTGGTCATTCATTACGGTAGTAGTAGTAGCGCATAAAGGACTCAGTGATGTCATAATAATTAAGTAGGTCAGAAAACAAAAATTAGCGTGAAAATGACGTAGGCAACGCCGACTGCTTTTCGCAAGTGTAGACCAGTGTTGCCAACTGGTATATTTATATACCAGATTTCACAAATCTGGTATATTTTTTGGACCGTTTGGTAGGTGAAATCATGGTTTGGTATATGTCCTTAAATTTGGTATATTTTTATGCCTTTTGGTAGTGTTTTTTTTGCGTTTGGTATATTTCATAAATTTAATATAACTGATATGTTGAAGATTACTAGAAAGCTCTTTAATTGCCGGATTACCTAATAAATCCTTTCTACGGATTTGAGCAATGCAGTTTTACATAATTGGCAACACTACTAGTGGCGATATTTTTTTGCACAATGTGCCAATGAGGCAAAAGCTCTATAATTTTCTTTTTCTGAAGCAATATGTTATATGTGAATTGTGAAGAATGGATTGGCTAGTTTATAGTTTTGAGTGTTGAGTTGTAGCGTTGTAGGGTTTGGCATTTGGATTAAGGCTTGGTGTTCACATTATATTATCAGCAGCAATGTTCCCTCTAATTTTTTGTAGTCTGTGCGCAGAAACTTTGGCGAGTGCGCACTTTTTAGAAATGACTCACGTTTGGGCAAAAACTCATGAATAAATTCAATATGGCAGCTATTGAAAACAAACAGTGCAACTTCTCTTGGTTATGTTACTGCTGGTATATTTTTCGCTCACGGTAGACAGTATAATTTGCAAAGAAATGCGTCCTTTTAGCAGGTCCAAGAGCAATTTTCCTTAACTTGCCAACCGAGAACATTGCCTCATCATGATATGTCTGTGCGCGGTATATTTATGCATGTGCGCAGCCTCTGAAATCCGTGTGCACGCGCACAGCTTAGAGGGAACACTGATTAGCAGGCTAATTTGCAATGATTGGGGTTTGGGTTGAATGTTAGGATCAGAATTTGGGATGTTTAAGGGGTACTGGACTACTGGTACCGGTATTAGTCCTACTGGGATAACGTATCGGTATTTATGTTTGGCATAGGAAGGAGACCAGTGAATTGATTCAATGAAATGAACCTCCATTAGCCGGGTGTTAAATTTCAAGTAATGGGGGCTAGTTTATTTGAAACTGTGAGTTTTGTGCAGTACATCTTTTTGTTACCCGAGAATTGTGGACTGTGAAGTGTTGATTAATTTCAAGTAATGGGGGCTAGTCTATTTGAAACTGTGAGTTTTGTGCAGTACATCTTTTTGTTACCTGAGAATTGTGGACTGTGAAGTGTTGATTAATTTCAATTAACTGTTGTATTTGTGACTATTGTTTTTTGTTTAGCGTGAGAAACTTTAATTCGGTTCCTTGGTCTATTTAATCTGCATTACTGGTAATGAAAGCTGATTGTATTTAGCAAATACAACTGATGTATGTTCAGTGTAAAAATACTTCTGTTGGGAGATTGAGCAAAAAATTAATTATGTCATTTAAAAACGCAACCCTTACTTTTCATTTTTACAGATAAACTGATGATTTTTTTTCGAAATTTTGGTATATATTTGGTATATTTTTGATAACATATTTTGGTATATATTTGGTATATAATTTGGAACATTTTGGTATATTTTACTCTGCAAAACCTGGCAACCCTGGTGTAGACAAATTTTTACGCTGAGCGCTCAGCGTAAAAATATTTTTACGCCAAGTGTAGACGAGGCTTAAAGCTTCAGACTTTGAGGCGCGGCAGTAGTTTGCGTTCGTTTGACAAAATGATATTTGGCAGCAGCCTTTAGAGTAAACACAAAGGTAGAATTTAGTAATTAAGCAAGTTGTGAGAGAGCCGGGTTTGATACTCAGTCGAGGCAAAGATATCGCAAAGAGCAAGTAGCTTTAACATTGCCAGACTTTAGTTGCTATGATGTAAATGGCAATAAACTACAAATAACGCTCTTACATGCAAGGTGTGCTCCAGTTGATCACATAGTTGTTTGTAAGAATCCATCGCCGCAGCAAATATTTCTAAAAAGGATCAAGAGTTTAAGGTCGCAAATATGAGACAGTATAACGCAATATCCAAAACAATTGCAGCAGCGAAGACATGAAATACTTTGTTAACAGGTAGATCATACGCTTTATTGGCAATCTGAGGTGCAATAAAAGGAGAATTTCAGGAAAATTTGAAGAGAAGAATTTGCATTAGCTTTAACTACGATACGGCAAGGTTGTGAAGACAGTTTTCACAAGAATATTTAATTGTCTAATGAAAATTATCTGTAGCCTACCACTACCAGCACATTGCTACCTTTATACGGTAGCCACACACCGACTTATGAGTAGGTTACACGATGAGCCTATTATTCTATATTTTTAGGAGCAATCGAAAGAACGATCAATATAAAAAACACATGGGTTTTCAAACCACCAAATCGTTTATCCGACAAACTTCAGAAACGAACTGCTTCTCAGACCCCTAATATTTTTCTTGAGTCTCAGAAAAATGAAATTACTGTTAACATTTGGTGGCGGCGCAGCACATTCGGTTCTACAACACATCTGTGAATTAAACGCTTAATTTCAGTGTAGACTTTGTAAGCAGCCTTCTCATCGGCACATGTAGTGCTTTTCCTTTGAGTCAAATTCAGAACTCAATTTTACCACCTGTAATGGTCTGTAAAATTGCTTTCAAAACATTAAAAGTGTCAAAAATCACAGCCGCTGAACGAATGAAAGTTTCTGGTGCAAGAATGCTGAAATTTTGAATTAAAACCATGCAAGACATTTTCAAGCAATCAAAGTAAAGCAAATTCGGTTTGTCCCTAGAATGCATCCCGACATGATTAGAGTTGGTGATTTTTTGCGTAAGCAGAGATGATGTTTTGATTTCTTTATTTTGTTTCGTCCAAGAATTCGCTTGGCAAAGATAATCATCGTCATGACAATGTATCCGATTAAGGGCGCTACAACAAAGTTGGAGTGGAAGTTGAACCACCGACTTTTCGGCAGGGACATACTTGGCAATAGGTTCGTTTGGCGATCGACCATAAAATCCTTTACGTACTCGCAGATGAGTCCAATCATTGACCACCAGCAGCAAACGTGGATTCTAAATGGCCTAGACCCGCAGGGCCTCTCATTGTCTAAATCCGGCCCTCTCTTTCGCTATAAACCGTCTACGAAGACCACGTTTTAGTCTACTACATTATGATAAAAAAAGCAAAGCAATTCATACTTTCATTCACTTTCACCACATCTTCAGAAGACTTCGAAGAACTCAAAGATGGATCCAATCTTATAAAATATATTGTGGATGAAAAAATTAAAATAAAGAACAAAACATATCGCCTAAAACTTTAGACCAAGGGTAGGATGTACAAAGTACTGCAAGTCACATCAATATTATGGTATTTCGAGAGGGTCAAAATAACTTAATTGTTAAATACGCCAAAGAAACCTGCAATTTTGCGTAGCAAACTCATCAAATAATCATGGAAAATGGCCTATTGTTTTCGATACTATGTCGTTCCCCATCCCCGCATTCGACCATTTAACAAGTAATAATTTTATCGTAATAAATACACTATAATGTATTTGAATGATTTGCATCTTCCTGTCTCGAAAAAACGACGACGATCTCAATCTGTTTACAATCAACTCAGACTCGCATTGTAGAGAAAGTTGCTTGAAATTTCCCGCATGAATTTACGCCTGAAATTTTGCTTTGATTTGTCAAGCACAAATAATTCGGTGGTAAGATAATTCAATTAAACATGCAATAACAGGAATAGGATAATACTAAAAATGTGCGAAAATACATGCAGGATGTTCCAAAAGCTGCGTATTATGCAACGTCATTATTTCAACTGAATGTCAAATAATCAGTACTGAACCCTCAAAGAGTGAAACGCAGTTTTATAAAAAGATTTGATGAATGTACCAATGCAGAAGGTGTACAATTTGAGCATCTGTTATAATAAATTGTTATTCATAATTAAGTAATTTAAAAAAATTGCGTGGTGCGCAACTTCTGGGACACCTTGTATATATCGTGTATTGCAGAATCAATGGTCGAACTAATACTGCTTAAAGTATCAAAAACGCCCCAACTACACTGTGCTCAATTTCGTGTTTCTGTGGTGAAGGGGTTGCATAATTATTTGGGCCAATTTAACACTGCATGCAAAAACACTTCTCCAAATGATTTGCTTACGCTTTTTCTCCCCCTGATGACGTCAACAATATCACTCCGTGATGTCACTGTATATTTTGGGGATCATTGAAAAAACGTTCTAACCGTGTCGACCTCAAAAAGTTTTCTTGCAGTAATTTCAGATGACCTTGTTGCCAAATAATATTCTAATTCTGGAGGTAATATGAAAAAAACGGGCATTCGCTGTCGAAAACTGATGGAAACAACTTATATTGTTCGACGACAGTACTATCTGAAATTACTGACAGGAAATTACTCAAATGTCATTCAGTTGGTCAAAAACACGGTTTGCTTGTAGTTGCCTTGCTAATCTGTAATCACTTACCGGTGTTATGCATGTGGCAAGGATTTTACGTTCTGCATTGGTGACATAGTCCACTTACTTTGATTTGTTTGTTATCGCTAATTGTTTTGTTGCTGGGTGATGATCTTTTCCCGTTTTTCTCGCGGGAGTTTTTGAAATGTGAGTTCCACTACTGGTATTCTGAAACTAAAAAGAATGGCTTTATTTTCTGTTTTTGTGCAAGCGATCTTAACTGAATCTGAACCGATATTAATTAAAATCAATATCGTATTATCTAATTCAACAATTTTTGATCTTCACGAACCTTGGCTTTGGTTTTGCTTTTCCTTTTTCTTTTTTTTCTACTAGAACCAGAGCTCCTGCTCGTACTTCTCGATCTGCTAGAGCCTTGGTTTTTGCTGCGAGATTTCGAACTATGTCGATGTGATGCAGTTGTGTGACCAGAAGGAACACTCAACTTTGCAAAGTGTTCACTACCAACAGCGACCTGCTTTTCTGCCTCTTTAGGCTGATGTTTTTCTGCCTTAAAGCCTGTTTCTGATGTAGAATGTCGGTCTTCATCTTCAGAAAGTTCCAGGTTTGTCGAATGTGTTTCATCGTGATCAACATTTTCATCACTGGTTTTGTATCGCTCATCTGATGCAAGGTCTTGCTCATCAGACAAAACAAAAAGATGTCTGTCGTAATCAGGGGATTGCTGACCACTGTTTGAAAGTTGCTTGGTAGATTTAGGATGTTTGTCATCAGAGATATTCGTTTCAAATAGTTCAACATCAGCATCGGTCACTTTTACTGTTATCGGCTTATTCTTGATATGAGCGGAAGATCTTTTGGGGAAAGATTTTTTTGATGACAAATTTTTATGTTTACCTACAGTTTCAGAACCACTATCAACATCTGTTTCGTTTGTCTTGTCGTCAAGAAGAATAGGTTTGTCCATAAAACTGACGAAATGTTCTGTTTGTGCAGCAGGTGAAGGATGCTTGAGGCGAGTATCGGGGAAGTGGGAACCACTAATTTCCAAACCGAGGAAAGAGATTTTACGAGGTGAAGAAAGTCCAGCGTTTTGATTTTGGATCTGGGATTGATTCGGTGAAGTTGTTGATCGTCGATAAAACATGTTGGACAAATCTACGTGAAAAACAAAATGATAAGTGTGAACTCACACACACACACTTTAACTAATGTATTCATCGGCTTACAAACTTGAGATTTTGAAATAAGTATGAATCACGCAAGAACACGATGCTTGTTTGAAACACATTTGTCAACATTGCAATGTCACTAAAAACGCCTACTCTAAAAAAATTAAATAAACACTTATTCGAAATTCATTGCCGTATAAACCTACTATTGCTAAAAACATAAAATGCTTCTCAATTGTATTTTCTGCAATCAAATTTTTAGCAGGAAGCAAATAAAAAGAGATGAGCATGCAAAAAAGTTGTGGTCATCCTCATTTCACTTTTAAACTTTGCTTCTGGGTTTTTACTTTTTTTCCATATTATTCATATTCGTTTCACCAACAACATCACTCTTCTAAGACCTTTTTAGGTCAGCTTCTGGTCCGCTCTTGTCACCTTGGAGCAACAGACTACTTAGTACTCCTAACTGCGATGTACGAGGTACATCGAAATGACTTAGTCTGCTTTTGATTCCAATGTGCTCACTTGCAATCCAAGGTGGTAGCAATGTCGCATCAGACAGAGTTGAATTAATTAAGGAATAATCCTTTCATTTTAATTCTTGATGATAAGCAGCCTTTTAAAAACTCTTAATTCTATTGCTGGGCCGTGCTCCTCAACATCCCCTATCACGGCCCAGCTCTTCTCACGGTTTTGAATAATTCTTTCATTTTGTAATATAATCGCGACAGATAGGTGCTTCTTACAAACTATAGTGCACCTAGTGCTAGCAACATCATTGCATTTATCATTAGGCTAGGCTACTTTTTAAAAATCAATAAAAACAAAAACAACATCTTGAACGTTTTCGCCGTTATCCATTACGCCCTCATCAGGATCTACAACAAAGTAACAGTCTCTGAAACAAAATAACTATCTTTCATTTTGATTATTGATGTTAAGCAGACTTTTAAAAACTATTAATTCTATGGCTGGGCAGTGCATCCCAACATCCCCTATCACGGCCCAGATCTTCTCACGGTGTGAAATATTCTTTTCATTTTGATTGTTGATGTTAAGCAGCCTTTCAAAAACTGTCAATTCTATGGCTGGATCGTGCTCCCCCAAACACGGCCCAGCTCTTCTCACGGTGTTGAATATTTCTTTCATTTTGATTCTTGATATTAAGTAGCCTTGCAAAAACTCTCAGTTCTATGGCTGGGCCGTGTTTAGGGGAGCACGGCCCAGCCATAGAACTGAGAGTTTTTGCAAGGCTATTCACGGCGTTGTATAATTCTTTCATTTTGATTGTTGATGTTAAGCAGCCTTTCAAAAACTCTTAATTCTGTGGCAGGGCCGTGCTTACCAACATCCCTATCACGGCCCAGCTCATTTCACGGTGTGAAATATTCCTTTCATTTTGATTGTTGATGTTAAGCAGCTTTTCAAAAACTGTCAATTCTATGGCTGGGCCGTGCTCCCCCAAACACGGCCCAGCTCGTTTCACGGTGTTGAATAATCTTTTCATTTTGATTGTTGATGTTAAGCAGCCTTTCAAAAACTCTTAATTCTGTGGCAGGGCCGTGCTTACCAACATCCCTATCACGGCCCAGCTCATTTCACGGTGTGAAATATTCCTTTCATTTTGATTGTTGATGTTAATCAGCCTTTCAAAAACTGTCAATTCTATGGCTGGGCCGTGCTCCCCCAAACACGGCCCAGCTCATTTCACGGTATTGAATGATTCTTTCATTTTGAATGTTGATGTTAAGCAGACTTTCAAAAACTCTCAATTCTATGGCTGGGACGTGCTTACCAATACCCCATATCACGGCCCAGCTCTTCTCACGATGTTGAATAATCTTTTCATTTTGACTGTTGATGTTAAGCAGCTTTTCAAAAACTTTCAATTCTATGGCTGGGCCGTGCTTCCCCAAACACGGCCCAGCTCGTTTTACGGTGTTGAATATTCCTTTCATATTGATTGTTAATGTTAAGCAGCTTTTTAAAATCTCTCAATGTAATGGCTGGGCCGTGCTCCCCCAAACACGGCTCTGCTCTTCTCACGGTGTTGAATAATCCTTTCATATTGACTATTGATGTTAAGCAGCTTTTCAAAATCTCTCAATTTTATGGCTGGGCAGTGCATCCCAACATCCCTTATCACGGCTCAGCTCGTTTTACGGTGTTGAATATTCCTTTTATTTTGATTGTTGATGTTAATCAGCCTTTCAAAAACTCTTAATTCTATAGCTAAGCCGTTTTCTGCACCATCCCCTATCACGGCCAGCTCTTCTCACGGAGTTGAATGATCTTTTCATTTTGATTCTTAATGTTAAGCAACCTTTCAAAAACTTTCAATTCTATGGCTGGGCCGTGCTCCGCCAAACACGGTCCAGCTATTCTCACGGTTTTGAAGAAACAGTTATAGCTGCAGTTACAATTTTTTTTTCAATGACTTTGCAAGCACTTTGAACTGAAAAGCTAAAATAGCAAATGCAATTAAAACTAGTAATGAATTGCAAAATACACTTAGAAAATACTGATAAAACAACGGCAGAAACGAGTAAAAGAATGACCATGACCTCACTCTTGAAGAAACAGGAAAGTTATGTTGCGTTTTGACATTATTCACGAAAACAAATCGTGCAGTTAAATATTATTCTATTGCTTTAAATAAAGGAAGACACGTTGAGCGTTTGAGATATGCGGAACTAAACTTTTTTGTCTTTCGTACGAGCTTCACCTTCTATTTGCAAGTTTTTCATTGAACTGGGCCACCACTGCTGGTAACTGCATGGTCACACTGGAAATTTATCTTCCTTTTTGCGCGGAAGCTTCGTTTGTTATGTAGCGACCTCTCCTAGGAGTTGCCTGCCATCTGTCTAGCACTTTAAGTGCCTTTGCCGACGGTGCAACGAGTAAACTTGTTTTTCACGCTGTTCCTTTTAATGCCGAACATCAAAAAGGGGAACTGTGAATGGTGAATAGCCAACCAATTTTACAAGTAAATTTGCTAAAAGTAATTACCTCGCATAATTTTGCCCAAACGTTAAAACATCACAATTACGAGAAAGTAAAACAATCTCAGTTGCAGTTACTCAGAAAAAAAAAAAAAAAAGCGCAACCAGTTACTTTCGCTACGAGTTTAATTAATCCCACTGTACTCTGGTGCATGAACGATCAAAATCGATCTTCGCTATCTCGTAATCAATGCCTACCCAAAAAAACTACACTGTTCAGAATGGTTGAAGCCTTAGTATGAAATCGCGGATCTTGGATCCAAGTACATTTGTGATCCAGCGGAACTTTGTTAACTGCGCAGCGCAAATATGCACTGTAATGTTCATAGATTGTTTCTTGACTTCCTCGAAGCAGATACAAACGTCTGAATTGCAATATTTCTCGCATGCTTTCGCTGGTGTTAGTTAATTGACCGAGATTGCCTTAAGAGAGCGATAATCTCAGGTTTCACCGTGATTACCTTAAGAGAGTGATAATCTTAACTTAAGCAGCCTAACTCAGCTGATTGGATACTCTCAAGAACAAGTCACCAGTCCTTTAAAAAGGAAAGCACAGGCTTCCAGTGATAATTCGCAAAGCATCGCTTAGAAAACTGTCAATGAGGCAAATCTGTGTGCGCTATCAAAGCCACATTGCTGCTCATAATGAGTCGCATGCGAATGCTACAGGCAAAGCGTAGCTGCACGCAGTACTTAAGTGTCAGAATCTTCAAATAATAGGTATTTTCCTTTCACCGCTAACGATCAAAGAGTTTAGCTTGACTTGTGCATTTCAAAAATAGTTTTTAGGTATTTTTTATGATGCATCAAAAAGTCTTGGCCAGTCGATCGAGAAATGATTGTACATCTATTTAACCGGTCTCGGTTATATATTTGACAAATTTGTTGAGCAAGTAAACCAAAATGTTCAAAAGCATTAGCAACTGTTGGAACAAAACTTATCTCAATGACTTTTGTCCAAAATCACATCTGGGACCGCTGGGACAGTTGCCCCTCGTTGAATTACACCGGTGCGTATAGTCCAAATATAGTAGTTGTCTGCATTTAACTGCATAATTTTGAACGAGGGTCGAATTGCTCGCTCCTCTTTACCCCTCTCAGCAACCTTTCTTGTCGATTCGATTCACAAAATGTACATAAAGAAAAAAGTAGCACTTACCCGAATCTCTCATACTTGCTGTTCTCCCGCGATCAATGCTTCGTCTTCGTAAGAACTGATTGAAACCGAGAGATTTTGTTGGTGCGTCGGCATCATCGCTTAATATTTGAAATTTTAAGTTTTTTCAAGGATTAAAAAGCAACAACGAACAACAATATAGGTTCAAAGAGCTTGAATGGAAATTAAGATTTGCGAACAAAAATGCCCTTGCATAATTCATCAACTTTGATAATCCGTTTGGTTTGTCACAAAGTGAAAAATTCGTAACTCACTGGCATGTTCTTGCTTCACCAGCTTATCAATAAACTAAAACTGCTATATAAATTAGTTTTTTCTTCATATGCCAAAAATACGCGCTGTGTGTTATGATGTGGTGGTCAATAAATGTGGTGTTCGTTGAGCGGAATGTGCGCAGTGTGTCATTGTGTCAAATACGTATTTCACATGTTATCGCTTTGAGTAAACCCTGTGCGTTATAGTAAGTTAATACGCGCAGAGTGTCATTGTGCAAGCACGTACTTTGTATCAATTGCATGAGTATGTAGAACATCTTGTCAAGACGCTACTAAATGTGGTGGTCTGACGTATATTATGTTTCTGTATCAACAGTACGTTTAATTAGAAGGGTTACAAAAACGTTTCAATCGCAGGTCAAACGCTACCCAACCGTCCGGTCGGCGTGGTAGTTAAGCACAACGCTATCGATGCTAGAGGCTTGGGATTCGATTTCCTGCCCAATCAAATCGGACCCAGTGTCGCTGATTCCTCGATATCCCTGCGACGTTTCTTCGGAGATGTGTTGCCCATGCAGGCGTTATCTCGCGGAGATGAGCCCAACCATTCGTTACACGCTTTGGCGTAATACCGCGAGTATGACGAAGATGTTTTGTACTCAACTCACCTTGATCTGCCGCTGGAAGCATGAGGAATATCGGCCGACAACGGTTGAGCTAAGAATTTTGGGCTTCCGTATTTGCATTTAGGCTTGTTGAGGCATTCTTTAGCATCGTAGAACTCTTCGTTTTCCATGACACTTTTACGTTCCTTTACTATCCTCACCGAAAATGTTTTGTCAGCTGAATTGTATCAACAACAGATTAAAAATTTGGCCGAGCGTAAGACGGCCTGATTTATAATTGCGATTGACCAGTTGAACTAAAGCTGCGCTGCAGGAAAGACAGGTTAAAAAACATGAGAAAATAGTTATTGTGGTTGACCCAAACGCTACTACCTCCCTGAACAAAAGTCACTCCTCATTCAATGGACAAAAGTTTTCGTATCCAGTCGATTACAGAGCTGACAATAGCGGTGACAGAATGGTAAAATTTTTTTGTGAAATAGGCTAGACTTTGTATCGGCAGCAGTGGCGTGTTCTCAGGGTGTTCTAGTTCAGTAAACACTTTGACATTTCAAAAAAAATTTTTCTTCAACTTTTTATACCCTTTTTTATTTTTTGTACCTTTTGTAATACACCTTTTCGTTCAGAAAGTGTATTTCGCTACTTTCTCCTTTAAAATAGTTTAATAATTGCAATTTTTTGCGATTACCATGAAAGTAAATTTTAACTTTTGTGATGTGACATCGACCCTGGTATACCAAACCTGTGTGAACGCGTAGACTATAATAAACAGGTAAAAAACTGAAAAAAGCGATCACCAGCATCCTAATACACTGGCTGTGTCATGCAAGGCGTTCAGGTTGAAGAGCGAACGCGTAGTTACGTCATGTATCTTCGTTGCCTTTGAAGCTTGGGAAATGGGGATTGTTGAAGTTTGGCTATTGCTACTGGTTTTGCTGGTCTGCTTGGCTAAGAAATTGAAATCTTGCTAAGCAATAGACGTTGTGCTTATGGGCTAAAGGCTGTTGAGCAAATCAGAAAAGTGTGGAACTGGTTTAAGAATTGAAACTAGACCAAAATGAAAAGATAGTGTCCATTTTGCCGTTAACCGCAAAATACTGATTGGCTAATTTTCTTACAACCGGGCGTGCGAATAGACGCTAGCCAATCAACAGTAATGGGTATACACACCTCACTAGCGTAGCCAGGATTTTGCAATGGGAGGGGTTTTTGAGAATGACGTCACATTTCATACGTTTTATATACGAGGGTAAATCAAAAATTATCCGGACTTTTATTTCTATGGATTATTTTAAAAACACAAAACACGAAAACGATTTATCATTTTTCTACATAATCTCCACCCATTTCGATGCACTTGTTCCAGCGGTCTACGAGCTTATAAATGCCATCTGAGAAGAAAGTTTTTGGCTGGTCTCACAACCATTGATGCACCGCTTTTTGCACTGATTCATCAGAAGAAAATTTACGACCCCGTAATGCATCTTTGAGTGGGGCAAAAAGATGATAGTCGGAAGGAGCAAGATATGGACTGTATGCAGGATGCTCCAGCACATCAAAACCTAGTTTGTTAATGGTTTCAATGGTTGCTTTGGCAACATGTGGACGTGCATTGTCATGCTGCAGCAAAACCTTCTTTGACAGTAATCCTCGACGTTTGGTGCGACTTGCAGGCTTCAGGCGGTTGGCTAGCAAATCACAATACCTTGCACTGTTGATTGTACTCCTTTTTTCCAGAAAATCCTCCAAAATAGGCCCTTTTGAATCCCAAAAAATGGTTAGCATAACCTTTCCTGCAAAAAGTTGACTCTTGAATTTTTTCTTTCTGGGGAGGACGGATGTTTCCACTCCAAGCTTTGCCTCTTGGTTTCAGGACTGTAGTGATGCACCCATGATTCATCTCCAGTGACTATTCGACTCAAAAATGCTTCACCTTCATTGTTGTAGCGGTTCAGTAACGTTTGGCAGATCTCCATACGTCTACGCTTGTGCTCTTCTGTAAGCTGTCTTGGCATCCACCTTGCAGAAACTTTATTGTACCCAAGGATTTCATGAACGATTTCTTGAGCAGAGCCAAAACTGATCTGCAAAGATTGTGCTACCTCATCAATGGTAATGCGCCGGTAAGCCAAAATCATTTGTTGAGCTTGCTCAATCTTCTCTTCACTGGTGGAGGTTGATGGACGTCCTGCTCCTTCTGCATGTTTTACACTGGTCCGGCCTGTTTTAAACTTCTCAATCCACTCATATACCGTTGTTTTCGATAGTGCATTGTCTCCATATTGTGCTAAGAGTCTTTGATGAATTTTTGTCCCCGATGAACCTTCTGACCACAAAATCGGACCACAGCACGTTGTTCTTCTCTGGTGCATTGTGCAAGTGGAGCGTCCATTTTTATCAACAGAAAATAACACGTGTTAAAACTGAACGAACAATTAAATTAGCAGATCGTGATCACGTGACACAGTAGACAACACGTGCAAAAAAAATTTTGAAAAAGCTAAAGCAAGAGTGCGCTATAGAGCAATTCCGGATAATTTTTGATTTACCCTCGTAGAAGCGGATCCAGAATGTTTTGGTGGGGGGTGTAGGTTTGAATTAGGTTGAATATTAACTAAATAAAAAGACGTTTAGACCCGGAAACCGGCGTAAATAAGCCTTTTGAAAATGTTTCATGTCAGGGGCGTATTCCAAATTTTTTCAGAGAGGGGCACCAATTTTCGTCACTTTTTCAAGCGCATTGTTTTTCGGCAGAGTTAATTTTAAGCAACTTAAGTACCAAAAACGACTCTAGGGGGTCCGGGGGCATGCTCCCCCGAAAAAAATTTGAAAATTTGCATATTTTAATGACCATTTTAGTGCTTTTTAAACAATTTTTGGGGAAAGCTTGTCACATTTTTGGCCCCCAACTTTGAGTACCGGTACTTTATCAATGACGCATTTTCTACGAAATAATAATCAGAAAAAGAAATACGTATGACGTCATTTGAGGCTCAATTGGGGTTATAACCTTCAAAACCCCCCCTACCCTGTGGCTACGCCACTAACACGCCTATATTTTTTGGCCAATCAGTGTTTTGGCGTTAACGGCAAAATAGACGCTGCCAAAAATCTAAGAATTACTGGTATGCTACTGGGGTATCGTAGTCAGCAAAACATGGCTTATAGCCTAGGACTGTAGGACCTAACCTAGTCAGTTTTAAAATTATTTTTATGGGCTACCACAGTATTGATACAATTCTAAGACTATTAG
The DNA here is from genome assembly GCA_964006365.1 of Trididemnum miniatum. Taxonomy (NCBI): domain Eukaryota; kingdom Metazoa; phylum Chordata; class Ascidiacea; order Aplousobranchia; family Didemnidae; genus Trididemnum; species Trididemnum miniatum. The sequence continues at coordinate 38,342,675 of OZ023231.1, read as the reverse complement.
CCTATACAATCACGCAAATAAGCAAATTGGAAACCTTGCCACTTGGTGTGGCAAATGGCAATAGTATAATGATTCAAGAAACAAGGATAAGATTGGAGCTATAAATTCTTCACTTGTGACAAACAATATTTTCATGTAATCAATCATAGTTGATATCGATAATTATTATTTTTTCTTATAGGGCATTGGCTATTTTGCCGCATGTGGCAAAATAGGCCTAAATGTCATTTTGCCCCGTAACGTCACGTAGGCCTATGATATAACAAAATTGCCAAAACTTTCTGAATCCAAACCCAGAATCCCAAATGCGAACCCCGATTTCGAACCTCGAATTCCACACCCAAATAGCCTAAAAAAATTACTTGCAAAAAATAAAAAAAGAATAAACCTTACCAAAATAACAACCGAACCCATAAGCTTCCTCAATGGCCTTAGCTATGGGCCTATCTTCAGCAACACTTTCTTCATTCTCAAGCTTAGGGTTTTCAATGACAGTGACATTTTGAATTTTAATTTTAGCATAGAATTACTATTGTCAAAGTAGTTGGTTTTAGCATGAGTTTAATGTTTTCTTTAATGTTACTTGTCACAGTAACTGGTCAATTTTTTCACAGCAATATTTATGTAACCCAAAATTTAAAACCGTTAACGGCAAAATAGTTTCTAGGTCTATTTTGCCAGCAGTAGGTAAAATCAGCATCTACTTCCGGCAAAATAGACCTAGAAGCTATTTTGCCGATGCTCAAAACCAGTCATGAGCATCCACACTATGGATTGCACTATATCCGGCAAAATAGGTCCAAAAACTATTTCGCCGTTAGTGGCAAAACAGACACTTCCAAATTGCAATAAATGTCAAGCAATATTTAAACATAATTTAATGTAAGCAGTGGTGGGATTGAAATTTTTTCTCAGGCGGTTCCATAACCGATATTATATTTTCAGCCGATTCTGTTTTAACTAATGGTAGCCTACAAGTATAAACCTTAATGCTGGCCAGTTCGCTGATCTAGTAAAATTTCGTGAGACGATTCTATAGAACCGACTGAATCCCTCCACTGTATGTAAGTCTGAATTGCAACAATGCTTAGTCTTGCTTTTTATCATTTTCAAATTTTTTGTATCTGCATGTTACAAAGTTTATCGCGTTTTTGCTTCTCTAGCAAATTTGTACCATTTTTAATGTTTTTATCTCAACGTATTTCTTGTTGCATTGACGCTTTTGACGGCGTGGAATAACTGTATAAGGCACTGTTACTACTAACTTGATTTGTTATTAATTGCAGAATACTATTTTTTATAAAATATTTTACATGTGTGTGTTCTTCATTCGGAAAACGGAAACTTTGATATTCTCCTTGTTCGAAAATACTTTTTCAAATCGTTCATTTGATGAAAAACAAGAAATTGTCAAAAGAGGAAAGTGCTATGAAAAATCTTGCTAATGTTTGCACATAGTGGAACAAGAGCAGTTACACACAAATTTCCTTGCTCTCAAGTTTGATGAGATACTTTGGCTTACAGGTTTTGTTCTATGCGATTTGGAATAAGGGTTTCTGGGATCCTGCTCATTTGACTGATGGTGTGCAAAAGCAGAAGAAGTCTAAGAAGCATATTGATGCATTTTATATTTTGGAAGTGTTCTGCGAGAATGAATGCAGCTCTGGATAGTCAAAGATTAGAAAGAGATTTGTACAAACGTTTGGTGGTACAGAATTTGAAGATGGCTTGAAGTAGAAGATTCATTTTTCCCAAAGCTTTTCATCTGACACTCTTCGCGGAAATCGTCAGAATGAAGAATAAGTGAACCGAACTGATTTATAAAGGAAAAGAAAGAGTTCTGATTGGTTAGAAATAGAGAGCTCTGATTGGTTAGTTAGAAGTAGCCAATAGAAATCTTCAAGAAAAGCTCTCATTGGCTAGAGAGTCAAAAGGAAAGAAAGTTAGGATAGTTTCAAAGAATAAACGAATTCTATTTGTTTGCAGAGGATAGGTTTGAGAGATTTAATAAAACCTATCCTCTGCAAACAAATAGAATTCGTTTATTCTTTGAAACTATCCTAACTTTCTTTCCTTTTGACTTTCTAGCCAATGAGAGGTCTTCTTGAAGATTTCTATTGGCTACTTCTACTAACCAATCAGAGCTCTCTATTTCTAACCAATCAGAACTCTTTCTTTTCCTTTATAAATCAGTTCGGTTCACTTATTCTTCATTCTGACGATTTCCCCCGAAGAGTGTCAGATGAAAAGCTTTGGGAAAAATGAATCTTGTACTTCAAGCCATCCTCAAAGAGATTTGTAGTTGCAATGAGAACGTAAAAGCAAATGAAGAACTTTTTACAACTTTAATCAATGCAACTTGTTTTTTAAGCAGCACAAGAGTTGCCTTGTAAAGAACATGATAAATCACCATCATCCTTCAATCGAATCAATTGTATTGAGCTTCTCGAATATCAGTACACAAAAAATATGATACAGTTTTAAATGCTCATCTTCAAGCAGCTACAACATTCATAGAAACTTCTATCAGCTTAAATGATTTCATGAAAGCTTTACAGATCTGATGCTTGATGCAGTTGCAAAGGAAATTCAAGAATCTAAACTTGTGGCTATCATTTAAGATGAGATTCAATTGCAGTTGCATAGAAGGTATAAGATGAGACACTAAATATTACTACAAAATCTCAGCTTTCCTCAGTTGTCAGTCTCGCGATAAAGTCACTAAGTCACTGCAGACTACAAGCCCACCGTATTGCCGCAAGGCCTGGTGACTGCGCCATGCAAATATCTTAAAAGAATTTTTTTTTATGCGAGGTCTGGACATGATGTTGATCCAAAACACTGTCTTTATTGACTTTACTCAGTGGCTTTTTTACAATCGGAGTTATGAGTGGTTGATGAATGTCTTTTAAATGAAAGCACAAATAAATCTTTGATTTATTGATGATCAAATTGCTTTTCTTACACTGGTCATGAAAGTCATGGTCAAACCTAGCGGGTTTAATGCTCCAATCAATCAATCACTTAAATTTATTCGTCGAAGACGACCATGAAAAACAGTTATAAGTCATATATAAAAAGAAAAATATTTGGACAAAAAGGTTGCACATAATCTTAAAAAAAGAATTTCGACAGGAGACAGCGAAGTGACCGGTTGGGGTCTTCGAGTCGAGCTGCCACCCAGAAACTGTAAAAAAAAAAAGCAAGTTTTGCAGTCCGCTTAAAATTGCGAAAGGAAATTGAAGTTTTTATGTACTTGTGTATTTTTCTAGAAGTTGATCTTTTAGCTTGAATTTAAACTTTTCAAAGAAAGATTTCTCAATGATTGCGAAAGTGAGTTCCAAATTATAGATCCTTGATAACGAATTGAAGATTGGCAGCGAGAAGTGGAAAATTTAGGAATATACAATTTTTGGGGGGATTGTGATCGTGTGGAGCGGCTATGTATTGAAGAGATATCAGTAAAATAGATGAAAGGTGGGTAGGATGTAAGCCTTTAGATAGTTGATGCATTAGTTTAGCAATTCCGTATTCACGCAGTTCTGATATTTTTAGAATTTTTAGCTTTTTTTTAGAGGGGAGTGACACTGTCCCTGAATTTGGCTTTGGCAATAACTCGTATTGCTTTATTTTGTAAGCGTTGCATTTTGTTGAGATAGGAAGGAAAGGAGCTGCCCCAGAGTGGCAGAGCATAGAGAATGTGGGGTTGTACGAGAGCATGATAGAGGAGTAATAACGTAGATGATGAAAGGAGGTGCCGAAGTTTCCTTAAAATGCCTATTGCTTTAGCCAATTTGTTTTCTAAAAGATTAATTTGGTGTTTGAAGTTTAGTTTGTTGTCTAATACTACACCAAGATATTTACATGATTCACAGCATTCAATTCAATTATTATTATAAAGGACTTGAATATTTAAATTAAATAAATTGGTTTTTGGTGTGATGAGCATAGTTGAAGATTTGGTAGGATTAATTTGCAGCTCATGTGCATCACACCACTTACTTAATTTATCCATTTGCAAATTGCAGTCGGTTTCAAGATCAGAAATTGTTGAATTGGTTGATACTAAACAAGTATCATCGGCAAACAGGTTTGTTTTACAGGATAAAGCATTTGGAAGATCGTTAACATGTATGAGGAAGAGAAGGGGTCCTAGAATAGAGCATTGGGGGACTCCAATGTTGATAGGTCTAGTGGTGGAGTTGTAAGAATTTGCAGAGACGAATTGTTGACGATTTGAGAGATAACTGCATAATAATTAATGAGCAGGACCACGAATACCGTAATGATAAAGTTTTTTAGCAATATTTTATGGGATACTGTGTCAAACGCTTTACGAAGATCCATAAGCATTAAAGCAGAAAATTTTTTGTTTTGGATTTGATCAAAGCAATAGGAACTAACATCAAGTAAAGCATGTAACACATTATGTTTTTCCCTGAACCCAAATTGATGATCGTAAAAGATGTCGTGTTCATGAAAAAAATTTGCAAGTCTAGTCTTTATTAGCTTTTCAAGAACTTTGGACAAACTGGGTAATATAGAAATGGGTCTGTAATTATTAACAGAGTTTCTGGGGCCTGATTTGAAAATAAGGATAACTTTCGCTATTTTGAATATTTGGGGAAAAACACCATGTTCGAAAACAAAAGCAAAGTAGACATACAAGACATTCGCTAAAGGAGGATTTAGCACAATTGTTGGGGATACAGGATTTTGGAGATAAGAAGTGAAGTTTATATCAACTGGCTTAGTAATGACGAGCAATGATCTTCAACAACTGAAAAAAGCAGCAAATGATGAAATACTCAAAAATCGAGAAATGGTTATTGCATAATAAATTAACGCTCAACCACTCAAAAACTAACTATATGCTTTTTTCTCCTCAAAAAGAGTGTGGAAAAGATTTCTTTTTATCTATAAATGGACAAAACATCCACCGAACTGCTGAAGCAAAATACCTAGGAATTTATTTGGATGAAAAGTTAAAATGGGATACCCACATTCAACACCTCTGTAAGAAACTATCACAATATTGTGGTTTGTTTTGTCATCTTCGTCACAATATAACCCAAAAGCATTTGTTACTCCTATACCACAGCTTAGTGTACCCTCACTTACTGTATGGAATTTTGACAGGGGGATCTACAAATAATTCAGTGCTACATCCCTTACAAGTCTTGCAAAATAGGCTCATAAGAATTATATGTCGTGTAAGAAAACTTGATCATATCACGAATAATTCCTTATATCATAAATTGAGCATACTAAAAATTAAAGATATTTATCACTTGGAGATGGCCAAATTTATGTATTTATATCACAACAACAAGCTCCCAAAACTATTTAACAATTACTTTAAGTCAATAAACTCTGTGCATAGTTACAACACAAGACATGCTTGTCGAAAAAATTACCAGTTATATTCAATTCATTCTAATACTGCTAAAAAAGCACTGCCATTCAGTGGTGCACAAATTTGGAACAGCTTACTCCCAGAATGGAAAGATTTCTCTTACTACAGATTTAAAAAAACTATCAAAATTTACTTTGTTGCGAATTATAGCTAAATCTTATAGCCAATCTGCCCTATCTAACCTAATACTGTAATACGTCTGAATACTTGGCAGTGGGGACAGAATTTTCTTTTTTTTATTTTTATTTTTTTTTATTAATGATTGACTGCTAATTTATACAAGATACTAGTTTGCAGTGAATGTGTTGTTGTCAAAATTAATGTGTATATACTGTACAAAGTGTACATAATCTGTGAAGAGCGATTTTGCTTTATGCTTTTTGTGATGTTGTTGCTTTTTTCGTTTTGTGTTAGACTGAAAAGACAAATAGACCTATGAATGAAAAGGTGTCCGCGACTAGGCGAGCGTTTTGGCTCTTTCTCGGTAACCCTATGTACCATATTTCAATGTGCGTTAAGTTTTTCTTTTTACTTCCCGCCGTTGTAAATGGTCATGAATAAACGTATCTATCTTAGCCGCACTATCTACAATTCTTTGTCCTATTTTTACAAATTGTTGTTAAATTGTTCAGAGATTTCATTACCAGTTTTAAATGCCTTTCCATTGATAGTTACATGTTGTAGGGTGTGATTTGATGGGCGTTTCGGGGGAATAATAGAATTTATAAATTTCTAGAGCTCTTTAGGGTTGTATTTCCTTTCTTCAACGGAAGCATTGACATACATTTTTTTAGAGAGGTTTTTTACCCGAGTTAGTTTGTTTGAGTATTGTTTAAAAAATGATTTTTCAAATGCATTACCGTTCAAAAAAAAATTGCGATATAATTTTTGCTTTGTTTTAATCGAAATTAGGATGCCTTTTGTTATCCACGGTGAACGTTGCAGGCGTTTTTGTTTTCTGGAAACACTATGTAGTGGTGCATGTTGATCAATTATTTCGGAAAGAGCAGTAATCAGTTTCGTAAAATAAGCATCAAATTTGTTGCATTGATTATCAGGAATTAGTAACGTGAAGTTGTGAGTTATTGGCGATAAGGCATCATTCAGGTCATTTATAAAGTTTTATTGTCTAATGAGGATGTATTTCGGAGGGTATAAGAAGCTTTTATTCCTGAGGTTTTAAGTTTGGTATCGGTAAAAGTACAAAATATGGGACGGTGGTCAGATATTTGGTACGTAAAAATTCCAGGAGTTATGACAGAAACACTATCGTTAGTGAAGATATGGTCAATTATAGTTTGAGAAGTGGGGGTTATGCGAATAGGTAAATTTACTATTGAAACAAAGGCATTGCTTTGTAAAATTTGTAGATAATCGGCAAAAGGAGTACGGTTGTAATCACTGCTTAGATCAATATTAAAATCTCCCATGACCATTGCAGTGCTTCTTCTACTATTTATGATTTGCAATTTTTCATCTAGGGCTTCAAAAAATGGTGAGTGAATATTACAAGGATGGCGATAAATGACTGCAAAAGTATATTTTAAATTGTGGCTTGAGAAGTCGACATCAAGCCACAAATCTTCACAATTTGGTACATTCAAACGCAAGTCATTATTTAACGAAAAATTTAGTTCATTTGAAATATAGGCCCCTACACCGCCAAATATTGTGGGTGAAGGAAAGTGAGTAAAGGTGTAATTAGGGATGTTAATGTTGGTGCTTGGGGTAACATTGATGCGGGTTTCAGAGAAAAAGATAATGATTGGAGGGGTAGAGAAGTTTGACAGAAATTCGATCAATTCGTCAAAATGAGCTTGGAGAGACGCAATATTAAGATGAATAAAAAAAAGATGAAGGATTTTTGAAAAGAGACTTATCAACTTCAGGAATATAAGCCTTACACGCTGTCACATTTTCGTTACAAGATTCAAATAGTACATCTGTTATATTATCTTGATCAACTTCAAGTTCACTGGTAGCCGCACGACTCGAAAAATTTGTGCAGCATCCATTCTTATCCATAAGAATTCGTCAATAAGCAAGAGTTCAAGTTAATCAGCAGTAATAAAAAATACAAATTGAATTAATGAGACATGGTATAAGCAGCAAAGATTTTTAGTCACCCAACGAATGATTAAATAATTTTAGTACAAGGTGATTTATTTGTCGTAGAAGTTACTCAGTAATACGTGAAGTGAAGTGCATAGTACAGTACATCAAAGAGAAAACAAACAAAAATAAAAACAAATACAAGATGGAAGCAAATATCAACAGCCGCTATGATGATTTTCGAAGTATTGCTTGGAACCAAAAGCGTTATGACAACAACATAATTTAGCATATAATGGCAAAATAGGATTTACTTCATTTTTCGTAAAAATTACACATTATGAGCAGCTGGCAAAATAATATTATTACTCCGGTAATTCATACTTAACGTTATTTATGTAGAGGTTATAGTGTCCATTTTCGGCTATCCAATTTGTGTTTTTCTTTTGTTGTCTCGCTGCTTTAAATGCTGGCAAAAGTAGCTTTTTTCTTTTTGGAAAGGTTTGGGTAAGTGTTCCGTTATGTACTGTGGTTTCATAAATTGCGATCGCCTTTTATTGTTATGAGCTTTCAGATGCTTAAGACTGGAGAAGATCAAGTGTTTGTCTGCAGCGTTTGTTAGCTTGATAATGATTGGGCGGTTGATTTTAACCCCATCTTTCTTAACCGGGAGTTGCGGTAGTCTGTGAAAGTCGGCAAGAGCAATATTGGATGGGTCAGTAATATTCAACCCATCTCTCATAAATTGGTGTAGAATTTTGAGGGTTTCGTTACGGGTTTCCCATACGGAGTTTACTTCTTCGTCTAAACCATGAAAAAGTACATTAAAGCGCTTGTCATAAGATTCTTGCATTAAGGCTTGCACTGTACGTTCTTTTTCAAGGTTCCCAAAAGAAACAGTCTCTGAAAAGCTTCGTCCAAATCACTATCCTTTGCCGTTTTTTCCAAAATACCTTCAATTTTTTTGATACGATCTTTTAACATTTTAATCTCCATATTTGAGGCTGACTCTTTTACGCTATTTTCGACTGTTTGAAAGCGAATTTGAATGTTATTTTCTAGGTCGGTCACTCGAAGATTTATTGCTTCGATTTTATTATCAAAAATGTCCATCCTTTGGTTTAAGCCTTCAATTGATTTTAATATATTGTCTAATTTTCCACCGTCTTCATAGGTATTCATCCTTTCAGTTAGAACCTCTATTGCTTTCAAAACATTGTCCAACTTTTTGCTAATTGCTTCAGTCATTTTGCTGCGTTTAATACCTTGTTTGTCTCTATACGGCTGCAGAGTTTGTCTCAAATCTTTGACGCGTTGCTGAAAAACTCGAAGCTTGCTTAATCACGCCCTTCAACGACCATTGCAAAAAAGCGAATGACGACCATTGCGAAAAAGCGAATGACACTCATCAGTGGTTCCAGAGACAGACGCTGTATATCCACTCGGACGTCTCATCGGCAGTTTTGAAATAAATCAAGGGCTATTGAATTTTAAACATCAAGTTGATATGCTTATGTGTTGTTGCATTGAGTGATATTGTACTACTCCAATCATTGAATGACAAACTTTTCATTTATTTTTTGAAAAACGATGTCTCAGTACAAAACGACTTATTGCTTTTACCCATATTAATGGCATAAAAATTAAATGCGGTTGCTTTTGCCCCACAATTTGCAGTTGTATCTCCATACTATGGATCTTCAGTAGAGATAGGCAATGGGGCAGTCGCCATTGCAGCGACAAACCGGAGGTCTGGGGACGAAGCCCCCAGGGTATGATAGGTATTCTTAAAAGAGTGAACACCCAGTCAAAAAGATCACCGTTCGCCACTGATCAGCAGTACTTTGTATATCCATAAACCAGCTAGAATAGTCACATGGCGTAGCCCAGAAAAACAAACGAAAAAGAAACTAGATTGCATGTTATGCGAACCATGGATTAGATAATACTATTTAGTAATGAATTATACTTACAGAGATTCTGACCATTCCGTACTAGTTGCAAAAATGTGTACTCCTTTTAACAAACATAGCCGATTCACGCCTAGAAAGCAGAAAGCAACAGCAAGACACCAACCTGATTTGAAGACTTTAAAGAACAAAGCTGTACTAACTAAATGGACCAATAATGTGACTGGCAAATTGCAAACTAAACCAAATTATGCAAGCGATGTAAACAATATTTGCCATGATCCTCATCTGCCATCACCTATCTTCCTGCCAAAACTGAACAAACGTGTGATAATTATATTTGAAAGAATGATCAACAGCTCAACCATTGTTACAATCAAGTTACAATCAAGTTACAATCAAGTCAAGTTGTTGGAAAAAGGTGCAAAACTGGAATACCTACAGGGTGTACTGAAAAAAACTTTTTTTGAACTTTCAAAAACGTGGTTTCCTCATTTGTGGCAAATGGACCAAAAATAACACTGGAAATGGTTTTGGGGTGTTGCCCCAAATTAAGAATTACCATAAGTTCCTAACCGCTCCTGTTAGAAGATCGAGTTAGGACTTGAAGTTTGTGGAATTATACACTTTGATTCAAATCTGAAGCTATTGACGACCGATTCTTAACAACAACGAAAGTTTAATTTTTAATCGGTACGCACTTTGGCCAAAGCTTTGACTACAAGTTTCCAAAAACCATGCTTTTGCAAATATCATCGAGAAATTAATTATATGGCAATAGACATTAATTTTGGCTGAAATGCAACTGGTACACAAGCATACAGAAAAGTAAAAGCAACCAAATCAAACAATATAATGATTATTTATTCAAGTTACGCTTGGTCAGCGTTTATTGGTACAACCACAAATTATTGAATAATTGATTGGTGGTACAGAATTTCAAAAAAAATTTGAAAAAAGCTGTTTTCACATTCGGCTTGAGGAAATACTTTACCCTTACTCTTTCGAGTTATAAGTAGCTTTGAAAAAAGCTGTTTATCCCATAAGCTTTTCGTGACGCACTCATCAGTGGGTAATCGCGTCAAAGTGAAAACTCTAGAGCAAGTTCAAGTTCTCACTTTGACTCACTTCGAAGCAGGAGTTCTCACAAGCTGGAGTTCTCACTTTGACGCGATTACCCACTGATGAGTGCGTCACGAAAAGCTAATGGGATAAATAGCTTTTTTCAAAGCTACCTATAACTCAAAAGAGTTATGATAAAGTATTTCCTCAAGCCGAATTTCACAAATTGTTGCTGAGCATTGAGCTTTTCCATAATCATGCGCGATTTTAGTTTTTGACGAAACAGCCCCATCTCTTTTTCCATTTCCTACCAATTACCAGAGGCTTCAGTCAGAATTTTAGCATGTCTTTTCACGGCTTGGTTGTGGCTTGGATGATCAAAATCTAATGGGCTATATTCCACGAGATTTCGGAAAACAGCTTTTTGATCGGGGGTGGTTGCTAAACAGGTCTATTTGGAGTATTCTACTGTAAGCTGACCCTTTTATAGAAAGGTTTAGCGCTGGTGTCCATTGCTTTTGGAACTTCCAATCGTCTCAGGCAGTGCTCATTCTTGCTTACTTCGCCGCATTTGCCAGGTTTTTGGGACTTCCACAGATCAAATCGAGATCCAGGTTTTCACCAGCTCTTCTCATGGCTTACATTAGGCTATGATGGTGTACAGATCACTCAGTCAGCTGATTTCTGACGAAGTGACTCCAAGCATTGCTAATAAAATATTTTTGGCATATGCAAAAAACGCATTCATTAAACAGAACATTTTGCAACGCTACATGCTTGACTTTCCCATTCGACAACTGAGTTAATTGTTAAACCAAGTTAGAAAAAAGTTTTTGCAGTCAATTTATTGCTTATTTTTATGTCCAATTAGGTAAGCAAAATTCATCTTCACGGAGTGTATGCAAAAAGCGCCAAAAACATCTTTTAGATTTAGGTAGTCTTGAAAAAAACTGGTTTTGAACCAAACATTTTCGTCTCGCTCTTTTCAGGGTTCAACGCGAAAGTAACTTGAGAAAAAAGAGGTGGTCTATATATTATTATCAGCTTCATCGAGAAATCTGCAACAAAAAAGGAGTAAAAGGAAAAAGGCTGTGAATCCTGTGATTGGTTGTTGAAGGACGCTTATGGTTGGTTAAATATGGATGAATCCACCTATCGGAGAATTATTATTCCACCTATCGGAGAATTATAAATATTTTAGAATCCACCTATCGGAGAATTTGCAGCGAGTGGACAAATTCCTTTTGACGGCACAAAATAGGTTTCAGCGTTTTGATGAAAGTTGCCTCCAGCGTCCCCAAGTGAAAAACTGTTCTAGCTTTGGCTAAAATAGAAAACTGGTCAATATGATAATGAGAGGCACAATCAGGATTTTGAATTAAGTGTAGACTAATAGCTGAATCACAGTCTTGTTGATTCAGTGGAGTAGTACTTTTGCAGTTACGTTTGGGAAGAACTTTGGTTGGATTTCCTTTATTTTGAATTGATTTTGGAATTTGTTGATTGAGTCTATCTTGCAGTCGTAAAGATGTGCAACACACGTACCGGCAATCACAGCGGCACACGTATTGATATACGACCATACTTTGATGAGTGATGGGCACAGCATCCTTATAGATTGAAGGCAGAATCTTTTTGGTTTGGGAAATGACATGAGGATCGACGGCTCTAAAACAATTTTGAACGTTAGATTTTACATGTTTTTCTAATTTAAGCGAAATATTGCCAATCCAGGGTTGTTTTAGATACACAGGGCATTTCTTTGGTCCTTCTTTGGGAAGTAGTTAAAAACGGGAATTGAAAACGACTGACTCAGATCATATTCGACCAATCACAAGCGTCCTTCAACAGCCAATCAGAGCCCTTTTCCTTTTTCTTCTGTTTTGTTGCAAATTTTTCGATGAAGCCGATGTATATAGACCACCTTTTTCTTCTCAATTTACTCTCGCGTTGAACCCTGAAGAGAGCGAGACGAAAATGTTTGGTTTAAAAACAGTCTTTTCCAAAACTACTTAAATTTAAAAGATGTTTTCGGCGCTTTTTAAATCTGTTTTGAAATTCTGTACCACCAAAAAGTTTTTCGTATGGTGTACTCAGTTAGAAACATCAATGCAGATAGAGGTCATCCAAGGAAACATAAATTATTAATATTCTGCATCCGAAAGCTTAACTATCTCAAGTGAAAAATTGGTCCAATTTTGAGATATGGAGGGTCACTCTCTGCTGATCTTGTCATCACTGCTTTACACATACTGGTATAGGCTAGTAATGATGATCTTGACTCAGATCATCGACCACTTTTGGCGACATTTCCGGGATTGAAATGCTCTCAAACTGTGAGATTTGTTTAACTAAAACAACTCCTACTTTTTGTTTTCGCAATAAGATATGCAGATGCTGTTGAACTACTTGTTGTATGACCAATATGAATGGAAATATGGCGAAAAGGAAAAGTCGGACTGCTAGGCCATTAAAACTTGATCATCCAAGCCACAACCAAGCCGTGGAAAGACATGCTGAAATTGTGAATGAAGCCTCTGGTAATTGATAGGATATGGGAAAAGAGATGGGCTGTTTCGTCAAAAACTAAAATTGCGCTTGATCATGGAAAAGCTCAATGCTTAGCAAGAATTTGTGGTTGTACCAATAAACTCTGACCAAGCGTAACTTGAATAATCATTATATCGTTTGACTTGGTTGCTTTTACTTTTCTGTATGCTTGTGCGCCAGTTGTATTTCAGCCAAAATTAATGTCTATTGCCGTATAATTTCTCGATAATATTTGCAATAGCATGGTTTTTGGAAACTTGTAGTCAAAGCTTTGGCCAAAGTGCGTACCGATTAAAAATTAAACTTTCGTTGTTGTTAAGAATCGGTCGTCAATAGCTTCAGATTTGAATCAAAGTGTATAATTCCACAAACTTCAAGTCCTAACTCGATCTTCTAACATGAGCGATTAGGAAGTTATGGTAATTCTTAATTTGGGGGGGGGGAGTTTTTGGCCCGGTTGCCAAGCCATGTGGGGGGGCAACACCCCAAAACCATTTCCAGTGTTATTTTTGGTCAATTTGCCACCAATGAGGAAACCACGTTTTTGAAATTTCAAAAAACGTTTTTTCAGTACACCCTAATATATTTTACCAAAACAATGTAGTTACTGTAAGAAAAAACTAAGAAACAAGTTTATGTCTTATTTGAAGACTTGAAAGCTGCTTTTGATCACATCAAAAGAAATTGGCTGTCAAGAAGAAATAAGAACATCAATATTATGAACCTACTTCATGCGCTTTACCAAAAAAACACAGCAGAAATAAATAACCATTGAAAATTAAAATTTGATATTAAATTAGGTGTACGTCAATGTGGAACTGAATCGTCGATTCTTTTCAACTTATACTTGGACTACGTTTTACGAATTTTTCTGGATGCCTGCAAAGTCAATCAAATCGAATTTGTTATCACCATATTTCGAATCATTGATGATGCGTATAAGAATCAACAAAAGAGACAAAAATTACAACGGAACTCTTATCCATACTGGCTCTGCATATCCTGACGATTTGGTGTTATTTTTTCTTGACAACGCTAATCTCCAAAATGGACTTAATATCTTGAAATACACTTTTTCAGACTTTGAATTAACTATCAATGCAACAAAAACAAACTCTATAATATTTGACTTTAACGCAAAGGAAGAGTATCTGAAAACAATTTGCAGCATGTCCAATAATCCGATAGAAAATGTAAAGGCATTCAAGTATCTCGGCGCAATCCTTCACTGCGATCAAGCAAACGTGGGAGATGAAGAAATCCAACATTGCATTTCTGCAGCACAACGTTTTCTCAACAACACGAACATTTGCTTCGCAGTTTCAAAGTCATCTTGCAATTCCGATTAAGTTTTTAACGCTTTAGTCAAGGGTGTTGGAAGGTGGGGGTTGAGGGGGCTGAAGCCCCACCTATATTTTTTCAGCCCCCTCATAGAAATTTTGAGCCCTCCTTCAGCCCTTCCTTTCGAAAATTTATAACTACAGTACACCCTATTGCACTATAACGATGGCTTAAGGCGTCACTTGCTCTTCGCTATGCTCTTCATTAGCGTTGTTAAGGCGTCACTTGCTTTTCTTTTCTTCTTTGATATCATCAAACCAACGCACTAACTTTTGCAACTGTGACAAAAGTGAACAAAATCGCAAAAACTGTATGATTTCCTGGTATCTTCGTGCACAAAGCTTTTAGAGCAATAGTTTCCAACCTTTTTTATATGGCGGCACACTATTAAGCCACTTAAATTTTCGCGGCGCACCCATCATGAAGGATGCATTTTGATTACTCAATGATTACTAATATTAGACGAGTAATTATTGTATCACTGCATTACTTCGCGTCGCGATACACCAGGGCACTTGTTGCGGCGCACAAATGTGCCGCGACACAGCGGTTGGGAACCACTGTTTTAGAGCTTTACTATGATGTCAGAGTAAAATCTTCTCCAATTTCAGTAGAAACGTTCGGGCAAATAACAGCGAAACAACAAATATCAAATTAGAATTAGCTACCTTATCCTAGTACCGGCCGTTAGCTCAGTTGCTAAGCGCACCGCTGCTAGCTCAGTTGCTAGGCGAAGCCCTCAGACCTTGGTATGGTAGCACAAATTTCAGCCCCCCCTACTTAAAAGTAGTTCCAACGCCCCTGGCTTTAGTCTATTAAGCTCAACAGGGCACTAAATGCCCTATCAGAGTAGTGAGTGGTTCATATGGGGTACGGCCCTTAAGAATCGTTTGCATGAAATTAATGTGAGATTGAACAACATTTAGCCTGTTTCCATGTAAAAAAATTGTGGGCGTTGGCCCTCGGGCTTTGTTCAAGTCAGGTGGATTGAAGCTTTACCGGGGCTAATTTCAGCAAAAATCGTGAGCTTTCTCGGACGCAAGTAAGGAGCTAGTCTAAATATGAAAGGGCTTTTGGAAAAAGTGGGCTGAAAAAGCCGACATTAAACACGGCCCAGGTTTAGAAAGCCCACGTTTTGAGTGTGGACGTGGAAACAGGCTAATTGTGAGAATCGTCTCGGGGAAAAATAAACTTATGCATGTTACTGAATGGTATAAGGAATTGCAATTTTTAAAACTGAATGAAATCTATGAGCTAGAATTCGCAAAATTGATGTAGGTCTAACAGCTTCATCATTTATCAACTATCTGGCATCTACTTTAATCAATTCACAAAAATTGAAAAACTTCACTCTCACGATACCAGACAATGCAAAAAGGCACATCGCGAGTTGCTAAGTCCATAGGAAAATTTAAATAATAATGCTTTCAGGGGTACAAAATTATGAAGTGATATAGATGACGAAACTAAAAGTATGCATAGGGTTTCCTTTAAAAAACGTTATAGAATTTTTTTACGAAGTAAATATTAAATTGTTCTTGAAATGTGATTTGAGTGTTATACAATTACGTATGTTTCTTTTGTTTGCTTTCCCTTGGTTATTCCATTTCAAACCATCTTTATTTTTGCTTTGTTTTTTCCTTGTTTGTGTGTCTTTATTTTGCAAATTCGTTATATGCAAACCAATCACAGTCAACTCTCGATACAACGTACCTTTGATATAACGAACCACACGATATAACGAACCATTTCAGAAGTCCCGATTTCCTTAGCTATGGCTTTTGGCATACCTTTGATATAACAAACTTTTTCTACGGGCCCCTGAAGTTTGTTATATCGAGAGTTGACTGTAGTTGGACTTACAAGTAGCTTCCTATCACGTCTTACACTCGACAGGGGGCATCTTGATCTGAAAACCTAGCGGTTGTTCGAAGCTCCCTGCATGCTGGCTTCTTTCTTTGATTTTGTAATTAAATAGCTGACTTGTGTTTGTTTATTTTGATTTGAAGCGAGCAAAAACAATAAACTGCTCTACTTTACTCATCGGAAGAATGGATGAATGCACAATAAAGGTGCGTCATACGCCTCACCCCATCATGATGTATCTGGCAAGCGCAGAAGAGTATCAGGGGTTTCGAGATAACAAAAAGTACGGAAAGCACTATGCCACTGTCCTACGTCCGTTTCTTGCTATCTATTTTGTGCTAGCATGACACAATCATCAGAGTCATGTTGTCTCTTCAAAGTTTATAATGGCTGAAGGAGCCAAAGTAGTTCGTAAAAGTGGACGTTTCGCCAACGCAGATTCAGCTTTCATTGTCATCAGCATAAGCAAGGCAGTACAAAAATATTTTTAATACTGTCCATCAGTATTATACTCCTAATGATGGCAACTGAATTTATACGGTCGAAACGTTCAGTTTTACGAATAACTTGGGCTTTCTTTTTTTGCCTTAACCCATTTTCATTTCATATTTACTGTATTCCGAAGTTAATGATAATTTTTGAAGTTCTTTTCATGGTGACGGTGAGCAACTGAAAGGCACTATACTACTGTACTACCATTACTATATCTGTTGATATAAAAAGTTGTTAGACTTTTAATGTAAGTTAGCACAAAGGCAACGCCATAAGCCCATCATCCTTGGCTGAGTTGAGAAGCATCTTAGTTGTGAAAACGTAATAACGCAAAACAACAAAATAAACAATAGACTTACGTCGCTCTTCACTGTTATTTGCTTGTTTGGATGTGAAGAAGTTTGTTCGAATTGGTCGTTTTTGTTGCTCGTCCTTCAGCGGAATTTTCGTAGGTCTATTATCACATCGTATTAATAACTAATAACGTTAAATAGCCAAAATTCGACTGTAACTAAGTTTACGAGCAAATAATTATTCAAATTCTTTTGAAACGAATGATTATAACGTCAAAACCCAATCACCACCCTTTTTTGTTTATCTCTGTTGGGAGATTTTCAACATAAATATACTTCTTTGTCATACCTTCGAAATTAACCGACTCACTGTTTCAATCTTTATCAAACAATTTGGTTTCACGCAGCTACCATTCAGTAGATTCAACTGTTTTTAATACTACTAAACAAAATATATTCCTTTTCACGCAAATATCAGAAACTTAGATTCTCTACTTGACCTTTTTAATATCTGTACCATATATCCAGATATTACCGGTATATGCATAACTGAAACACGTAAGTAGTTATAGATGCGCCATTTCAGACCAAAAGTGGTGTGCAAATTGGTGTGCAGACGATGACGTCATGCGTCGCGATCAACCTATGCGTCACGATCACCTATGCGTCTCCGGAAAAGCAAAATATTTTTGTTCTTCTAGAGATTATGTAGAATTCCTTTACGCATTAGTTTTTTTATTTGAAAGTGTTTTTTATTATGAAATTTATTACGTAAAGATTTAATTATTTCTAAAATTTTTGTCAATTTTATGCATTAAAAATTATGCTTTCGTTATGATTTTGTTTAAAAATATTGAAAAATATAATAGTTTATTATTTTATTATGAAAGAAATATCGATTCAATGCTTCTTACTTAAAATTATTGTTTCATTTTAGTTTTTCGTATTTTGATAGAATTTATACTTTGGGTATGTCCTGAGGAAGATTGACACTGACGAACTCCATTATTATCATCCCTCTAGCAACAACGCTCAAGTATTGGACGGTGCTGTGACCATAAGCAGCAGCAATAAGTTAGAGGAATTTTTACGAAAGAAAGCAGCGGAGGATTATCACGAAAATTTCATCCGACCGGATACAAAGTAGAAATTACTGCAGATCACAAATTTGGTCTTCTACCTCAATCATTTGGTGGATACACCTCTATCAGGACCCGTAGATCTTCCAGACTTTTTAACGCGTAATCGAGAGGTGGTGAATCACACAACCAATGATAATCTATGTGATTTTCGTTGTTTATCTACATTCCGAGGTACTGATAAAAGACGGTGTGAACACGACGCTAAACAATCATTTGCCGCTTAATGCAAACATTTTTATGTCGATTCTGATCTGTTTCAAGGCGTTTTTCTCATTGATTTTCCAGAGACAGAAGACTTTTTTTGAGATTAATATCGTTGTTTACGAGCTCCAAGATGAAAAAGCGAAACTAATTCAACGTAGTCGCGAGTTGTACCGCGAAACCATACAATTGAATGTTTTTAAAAATCATTTAAGCTTGATTGTTGACTTTAAAAAGTATTGTGATGTTTACCAATGCCAGCGATGTGATAAACTATGGTATGGGCGAAATGATTTTTTGAGACACACCAGCTCTTGCGACCAAACTGTTACACAATCTTTTCCAGGCGGAATTTTTTAAAACCAACCAACCATTTTTCAAAAATTAGAAGATGTAAGCGTTTGTGTACCTAATGATCAACGACATTACCCTTTTTACTGTTGCTACGATTTCGAATCGATTTTAGGCCAAGACGATTTACCTGAAAACGGCGAAAAACTTTCTTTTTCTTCCAAACACATTACCTTGTTGCGTAAAAAGCGCGCAAATCCACTGTCGTTCGAATCAAAATTCTCAGACAATTTTTCTCCGATTGTCGAGAAAAATTCATTAAATTCATTTAAGATTTTTTGTTTATCAGTAATTTCGCGATTATTAACAATTATCTGTGAGGGTATGTTGTTATTAGAGTTAGACGTGGTAGTCCTTTGAGTGTGGGTATAGCTTCCAATATTCCAAATTTAGAAGATCCTATTTGTTTTGTTTCGGAAGGTAACGAAACTGTATTAGTGCAAAAAATGGTGGTCTACATGGAAAAAATCTCAGATGCTGCATACGCAATCCTGCAGGAGAAATATAAATATGTGTTTGACGCTCTAGCTATCAGTCCCAATTGTCGGAGCAAAAATCTTTTAAAAGAATTTGACGCTCTCATCCGAGAACTTCCTATATTGGGTAATAATAGCTCTAAATAGCCTACAACCTTCCTTTAATTCAAACCATACTGATTCGCGAATTGGTGGAAAAAATTGATTTTGTGATTAAAAAAGCAAACACTTATCTCTGTTTAAAAACTGCCAAACTTCAATTTTTAGATATTCGAAATTACACTTTTCCTGGTGTCAGCTATCAATCTTTTCTTTTGGCTAACGGTTGCACTGCAGAGAAAATTTTCTTTCCTTACTGCTTCATTCGTGGTTTAAAAGCATTAGAACATTCGTGTGTTCCACAGTACGAGGCGTTTTTTAGCGAAATCACAAATTCTAACATCTCTCCCTCAGAATATGAGTTTGTCAAGAAGGTGTGCAAAGAAAAAGAGTGGAGGAATCTCAAAGATATACTCTTTATTACAACGTGATGGATTGCGGACCTTTTGTTAAAGCTGTAGGTAAAATGTTGCAACATTATTTGGCAGAAGGCATTGATATATTTAAATCTAGCTTTTCTGTTAGCGGAGTTGCTAAAATTCAAATGCTCCAGAGATGTGAAAAAGAAGCTTTGTTCTGTTTGTTTCCCAGAAGACATGCTGACCTTTATCATACTTCGAAATTCAATATCACAGCTGCGGACGCTATGACCTTAATTTGCTCATCACCAGATGTTGAACCGAAATTTGAACACTTGCGGAGGCTATAACCTTTTTTTTGCTCATCACTTGATTTTGCGCCGAAATTCGAACATCTGCGGACGCTATGACCTTTTTTGCTCATCACGTGATTTTGGGGCACCGCTGACCAAAAGGCCCAAACGAAATTTTTGCCCCGGGGCCCGAAATTTCTCTCGGCGCCCCTGACTTGGAGTTGTTCAAGCGGACATGGACATATCTCGAATAGCCATCCGGACACCAAATACGAAAGAGCTGCTATGGTCAAATCGTCAACTCGCAGCATTTTTGAATGCTTAATCAAGGTCATCACCATGCCTAACCAAAGGAAGTAAGAATGACTGAAAAGCTTTTCGGAACTACAGTACTTGCTGTGAAAGGCTGATTGGACGAATGAAGGGAGAACTAACCAAAAAAAAGTTCACCCATTTGGACAATATTGACCACAAGATGAAGGGTTATATTACCATGCGTACTACGTTAAATGAACTTGATGAAATAAGTGACTGTATGTCATAAACCAACTAGCTCAAAACATTGGCTTTAATTAACTAAGTTTACAGCATTCTAAATTGCAACAACAGATTAGAAACATTAAATAAGGACACACTAACATTTACACCACTATTGCCGTACTGCTGCAGCTATATGTCTGAATTTGAACACTGTGACATAAGTCTACTGTGAACAGCATGGCAGTAAGGCTTCGCAATAGCAGCAATTAACTTCATACAAAGCACAATGCCTTGCAAGCAGTTATAACACTTAAAACGAACAAGACGCATTTCCAACAGGTTTACACAACACGTCTACAACAAAACAAGAACGAAGGTTCGATACCATAGTATGACACTGTGTAATTCAGGGTTTTTCAATCATTTTTCCTCATGGCCCAATAAAATGATAAAATATGGCCGTGGCCCATTTACTTTTATTAAAAGACATAAAATAAGCATTTAAAGAATAAGTAATGTTAAATGAACTCATTATCCGTTTACAAGCTCCTAGTCTCAGGCTCCAGGAGGCAGGAGCGTATTTAGGGGAGCATTGTGCCATGCCCACCCACCCCCTTTTGACTCTGCCCTTAAGTAAAAAAAAAAACTAATGGTGCCAAGTGACTGAAATATGCCGGACTCTTTTGATGGTTTCTGTAGCTTATGGCCAGGGGCGGATCCAGGGGGGTAGGATGAGGGGTATGTATCCTCCCAACAGCCAATCTCAAAAATGTTTTTGAAATATACCATTTTTCCATAATTTCGAACCTCTTCAATAGCAATATGCCTTACGCCTTAAGCACGCATAATCGAAAAAGTGCGAACAAAATGCATCATATTTGGCGAAACACTCAGAATTAGGGTCAAAAAATTTAAACAAAATGTGGCTGAAAATTATTCAAAAAGCACTAAAATAGCCATTACAGCATGTAAATTTTCAAAAATTTTTCCGGGGGAGCATGCCCCCGGACTCCCCTAGAGTCTTTCTTGTTTTTAAATCAGCTTCAAATTTGTTTTACCGAAAAAAAAAGTTAGAAAAAATGTTGAAATTATGCCCCCCCTTTTTATATTTCTCGCTACACCACTGCTCCTAGAATAAGCTAGCTAATTCCAATTGGATATTTTGTTGTTTTGTTGCTATTTGCCCAAAAGTTTCTTTTCAAATTGGAGAAAATGTAACTGTGACATCATAATAGAGCTTTAAGAGTTTTGAACGCAAGGTTTTTACCCGAGCTTTGTACACGAGGTTTTTAACCGAGCTTTGTACCCGGAAATCCAGCAGTTTTTGCGATTTTGTTCTCCTTTGTTACAAACTTGCAAAAGTTAGTAGCCTACGTTGGTTTGATGGTATCAAAGAAGAAAAGAAACAAATTACAAGTGACGCCTTAAGCATCGTTGAAGTGCAGGGTGTACTGCAGTTATAATTTATTCAAAGGAGGAGCTGAAGGGGGGCTTAAAATTTCTATGGGGGGTTGAAAAAAATAGGGTGGCTTCAGCCCCCACCTTCCAACGTCCATGATTACTGATGTAATTTATAGCGGTATTTTTATTCTATGTATTTACCGGTTTACCGTACTATTTTTTAATTTCAGCTTCAAGATTCATTTTTAAAAAATAATCCTAATTAGTGTTTAGTTGCATTAATATTTCAAAAGACTCGACTTATTATCAATCAAAAGACTCGACTTATTATCAATTTCTTGCCCGAAAAAAGTAAAATTTTGCCTACAGCTGCAACTCAGCTACAGAACAACTATGCAACTGAGCTATCTCTATATAACCTAAATCTAACACTCAAAATATTGCCTTCAAATCTAACTCTTGTTCTTTTTCGGATACCCCTACCATGCAATACCGTAGCAAAACTATTATTTGGAATTGGCAGATTACAGTAATACATGCACTGTAAAAAATGCTCTATCAACATCTGAGGTAAAATCGTAAAACGCTAACCTAACTGTTATAGTCTTTGTAACACACGTGGCTCGATTTTTGTGATACGTAACTTTAATTGCAAAATAAGTTGAAAGTCGCTACAACTTTCACACGTTTTCTGCAGCAGAAGAGCGTTTGTTGTCAAACAACACTATTTGCTGTTGACCCAATACTGTACTGTATCGCATTCAAACGCTTGATTTCGCTCGTTCTCACCATTAAATAGAAGTTTGTACTGCTGCAGTCTGCATGGATGAAAGCAACAGCAACTCAATAAAATCAATTTCTTTACGGGTTTTATTGGCTGAAGTTTGCTATCGAAAGTTCATCTTGTTTGTTACTTCTAGCGAAAGCCAAATGTACTCGCGTGCTCGACGCTTTTAGACCGAGTACCGAGTACATTGACCTTCGAGTACGAGTACTAATCGAGTACCTGGGGTTCCGAGTACGAGCACTTAAAAAATGGTACTCGATTTGTACTCGAGTACGAGTACTGCACTCGAGTACTCCATCACTGTTCACCAGACTAACAAAACTGTTCGATCAAAATTCTGTAATTTCTCCCACGCAATATGGTTTTAGAAAGAATCATTCGACTTCACACGCTGTTCTTGATGTTATTACTACTGCCTATGATAATATTATTGATAATAAATATACCGGATTAGTTTTTTTACACTTAAAAAAGCGTTTGATACAGTCACTCACCAAATCCCATTAAGTAAACTAAAACACTATGGCATCCGTGGAAAAGCATATGACCTTTCAAGTTCTTCCCTAAAAGGTAGAAAGCAATTTGCTTCGAATACCAATACTGTATCAACTACTCAGCCTGTTGACTATGGAGTTCCACAAGCATCGACGTTAAGACCATTATTGTTTCTTGTTTATATAAACGACATAGTTAATAGCACTTCTTCATCACCCAGGTTATTCGCAGATGATACTTGTTTAATTGTTAACTCAGATTCACTATCAAATTTGAAATCGACTATTAATTTGGAAATCATAAAAATTCTAAAGTGGGTTAATGCAAATAAATTAACAACAAATCCTTCAAAATCGAATACTATTATTGTCCCACCAATAATCAATCGATCTGTTGACGATAGCATCACAGTTACACTTAATTCAACTCCAGTAGCGGTGGTTCAAGAAGTGAAGTATTTAGGAATAATTATTGATAATAAGTTGACGTTTAGTCCTCACATTGCTCATCCAGAAGTAAAACTTTCTAGGTCTGTTGGAATACTATCAAAAGTTTAATATTTGTTACCTTCGCCCTTACTTTTAAAACTCTATTATGCACTTTTCATTCATATTTATTATGTGGACTTATCGTATGGTTCAACACATATAAAACTTATACCAACAAAATTACTGGACTACAAAACAAAGCAGTTAAGTAGATCAGCAAATCAAAACGGATTGACAAATGTAGTCCTATCTATAAGAATCTAAAAATTTCGCAAATCCAAGATCTTCATTTTTTTGAAACTGCAGTGTTCATGTTTAAGTTTTACGGTAAGAAACTTCCTAAATCTTTTTCACAATACTTCACTCGAATCTCCGAAATTCATTCTCTCAATACAAAAAGCAATACCTCAGAACTAAAGTATTACATTCCACTATTTAAAACTGAAAGAATACAGCGCTCCATCAGATATGTAGGAGCAAAAATTTGGAAAAGGACACCCGATTCCATTAAAAATAACAACTACAACAAATTCATTAAGCAACTGAAGACGCACTTACATAACAATCAAATTATCTTCCCTTCTTCCCGGCACCTATGGTTATTGTTGACCTCCGATTAATTAAACTTCTTGAAATAACTCACCGAAAGCTTACAGATAGAGTGGCTGCTTGACTGGAAGACCCTTGGACGGTCACTTCGCAGCTTCCCTGTTGCAATTGCACTTATCACCGTGTTCTACGTTATTTTGCTTATACTTTATAACGTACGTTTACTGTTTCTTTTTATTTCTGTTTTGTATTTCTTGTTTCTTTGAATTAGATATGTTTAATCATTTGTTTGTTATTATTGTTAAATGTGACGTTGTATAATTCCCGCTTTTGCGATAAAATAAAAATGAATCTGAATCTCGAAACAAATCAGAAGTCATGACCACTCTCGTGGTTTATTAATTCAAAAGCCTTAGACGTTAAATCCGAGTCGACTCATTTCGAAACTTAAGAAGACTCAATTGAAGCAGTAACTATAGCCAATTGAATACAATTTCCTTAAATGCAGGGGTTTGTTTTATGAGGTTAAAAGCCTCGCTCTACCAATTATCACGAGAAATGAGTGATTAACTAGGGGCGGGCCCCTTGTTTTTATCCTCCAAAATATAATTCTCTTTGGCAGATTGTAAAGTAGACAGGCCCACTTGTCAATCTTGATAATGATTTTTCTTAGTAAAAAGGTAAAGGTACGGGACAGCGAATGCAAGCATAGGTGGCATAACCTGGGGGGGGGGAGCCTGGTCCCCCACTTTTTTTCAGGGGAGGCCCTGGTGGGCTCATATTTACGCGTTTATTTCTACAATATTGCTCTGTATGAATGTATTAATAGGCCTGCGATCGAAATTAAAACCCAGGAAAGAGCTTAAATCCAGAGATGTCTTCTTGGAAATTTTGCAACTTGTTTTTAAGCAGCACAAGAGTTGCCTTGTAAAGAACATGATAAATCACCATCATCCTTCAATCGAATCAATTGTATTGAGCTTCTCGAATATCAGTACACAAAAAATATGATACAGTTTTAAATGCTCATCTTCAAGCAGCTACAACATTCATGGAAGCTTCTATCAGCTTAAATGATTTCATGAAAGCTTTACAGATCTGATGCTTGATGCAGTTGCAAAAGAAATTCAAGAATCTAAACTTGTGGCTATCATTTAAGATGAGACTCAATTGCAGTTGCATAGAAGATATGAGACACTAAATATTACTACAAAATCTCAGCTTTCCTCAGTTGGACTACAAGCCTGCCATATTACCGCGAGGCGTGGTGATCGCGCCATGCGAATATCTTAAAAGAATTTTCCTTTATGTAAGGTCTGGACATGATGTTGATCCGAAATACTGTCTTTGTTGACTTTACTCAGTGGCTTTTTTACTATCAAAGTTATGAGTAGTTGATGAATGTCTTTTAACTGAAAGCACAAATAAATCTTTGATTGATTGATGATCAAATTGCTTTTCTTACACTGGTCATAAGAGTCATGATCCAACCTAGCGGGTTTAATACTCCAGAGACAGACACTGTATATCCACTCGGACGTCTCATCGGTAATTTTGAAATAAATCAAGAGCTATTGAATTTTAAACATCAAGTTGATATGCTTATGTGTTGCTGCATTGTTTGATATTGTACTCCAACCATTGAATGACAAGCTTTTCATTTATTTTTTGAAAAACGATGCCTCAGTACAAAACGAATTGTGTTTGCTGTTTAATATATTCTTGCTTTCATCCATATTAATGGCATAAAAATCAAATATGGTTAGGCTACTATAGTTGCCCCACGATTTGCAGTTGTCAGTTGTATCTCCATGTTATGAATCTTCATTAGAGATAGGCAATGGGGCAGCCAGCATTGCAGCGGCAAACTGGAGGTCTGGGGGGTAAAATTCCCCAGGGTAGGATAGATATTTTTAAAAAGTAAACACCCAGTCAAAAAGGTCACCGTACGCCACTGGTGTGAAAACGTACGCTCTCCAAAATAATTAACAGAGAAGTATATTGAAAAATATATGTAATATTCAAACGTCAAGATCAGCTTGTGGGCAATTTTATTATCATTGGCATATTTATCCTCCTATCACGAGAAAGCGATCAATGCGCTATACGAGCTCGCTTAGGAGTTGCCGGCCATCTGTCCACCACACTAAGATGCCTTTACCAACAATCCCGCTAAGTGCCTTTACCAACGGCACAACAAGTAAACTTGCCGGCTTGTGCTCCACACTGTGCCTTATTTGCTGAGCGTCAAGCAGGGAAGCTGTGAAAACCAATTTTTAAGTCATTGGTTTGACCCGACTCGAAATCAAACCCGAGTCTACAGCTCAAGAGACAGACGCTCCATACCACTCGGCCATCTGAGCAATAAATCCACGCAGTAACGCGCAAGTAGCCTACAACAAATTGTCCGTGGCCAGCAGCAGTGCATTTAGGGGGGCAGCCATTGGGCCATGCAACCCCCCTTTTTCTCCCTGCCTAGTATAAAGTACAAAATTAATGGTGCCAAGTGGCTGAAATATGCCAGATTCTTTTGATGGTTCCTGTAGCTTATGGCAAGGGGCGGATACAGGGGGGTAGGATAAGGGTATGCATCCTCCCACCATTTTATAAGCAAATAGATTCAACAATTAAAATCTTATAAATTAAAAAAACCTGAAAAAAATTTTTTTTTTTCAAAAAAAAAAGTTCTAACATCTTATAAATTAAAAAAACTCAAAATAGATTGTATAAAAAGTATTCGATGAGCAAATGTGAGACCAATTGTAAAACTTATAAGATACCAGCAACCATTTTCTAAACTGTTTTTGATGCACACAATTTTTCCATAATTTTAAACCTCTTTATTAGCAATAAGTCTTAGCCTTAAGCATGCATAAGCGAAAATGTGCGAACAAAATGCATCATATTTGGCGAAGCACTTACAATTAGGGTCAAAAAATTTGAACAAAATTTGCCTGAAAATTATTCAAAAAGCACTTTTAAAATAGCCATTACAGCAAGTAAATTTTCCAGAAATTTTACGCGGCGCATGCCCTCGAACCCCCCAGAGCTTTTCTTGTTTCTCAATCAGCTTCAAAATTATTGTGCCGAAAAAAATACGCTTAAAAAATGTGGAAATTATGCCCCTTCTTTTTAAATTTCTCTCTACGTCACTGGTAGCCAAGCAACTATTTAATCTAAATTGATTTACCCTTAACATTTTACTGCTCGATGTTCCATTAGTGGCACTTACGGTACTTTTGTTCAAATTGATCGAGGAAATGAGGATATCATAAAACTTGTTTTTTTTTGTTGCATAAAACTTGAATTCTAGCTAACTACTTATCGCTTGGTAATCAAGGAATAAACTTTGTAATAAATTTAAGTTCTGAAAAACATTACTACTCTATTTAATCAGCAAGTTTCGGAAAAACTTTGAGGTTTAGCGCGTAAAACACTTTCATTATTTTATCATGACGTAAGAATACCACCCCTATAACAGCGGGAAAAAAAAAGTCAAAGTAATGTTTCGCAACGTAATTAAACTCTAGCTTTTTAGTTTTTCTTCCTCAGTATACCGACTTAATGATTCTGCGGTTATGAGAGAACTGTGCAGAACGAATTTGAGTTCTGCTAGGCTGCCTTGCCTCTGTGACGTAACAAAGGCTATTGACGCATTCACTATAACCCTGACGGTAAGCCTGGTTGGTCAGTTTATGTTTGAAATAAAAAAAATTCACAAGTCAAACAGTACATTTTCACGGCTTGTTTCTTTTGTGGAACAACGAACCGACAAAAGTTAGGGGGGTCGGGGGGGAATACGGTACCCTCAAAAAATATTCTCAACGGATTTGCACGAACTGAAAAAACAGCCAAAAACGAAAGTGGGGGGGCAACTTGCCCCCCCCCTGGCGGCGCCACTGATTCCATCGATAATGTTTCGTAAGCGGAGTGAGTAGGTCTATACGACATCACTTTTTCATCGCACGAAGTCGTTTAAGTCAAAGAAAACAAGCTGACAGTGGCGCCGTTGTAGAACGTTAACTCAACTTACCTAAACAAACGGTTCTCCTCTACGTAAATTTCTGCGAGCCCATGGTAACATAGAGCGTATTTCTTTTGTACATGAATTTAACAACGTACTTTGTGACTGCTGTTTAGTGTCTGAAAATAGACCTTTTTCCGGCGCCCCTAGTGGCGAAAAGTTGTTGCTACGGTGGACAAGCTATCAGGCTTCGCTATGTGGAAAGCATAGCTTTTATGACAGGTTGGTGGGAAAATTGCTCCAGAGAGGTTAATTGAAGATATCTGCTTGGTACATCAATTGTGCACATCGAGTTAATGAAAGCATAGGTTGAAAAATGGACGATTAGTTGTAATTTGTAGAAAATATTCTAAGCTTAGGGCCACAGCTAGTGGGTTTCATTGGACCAACCGGTACCGGAAAAACCTGCACGAGGCTGTACTTTGTGTATGTACTGCAGCTGCACCACACTGGTTGTGATATCAGCTTATGCTAAAGCTTAGATGAGATATTTTCCTCTGGACTATCCAAATAGCAAACAGACGTTCAGTCAATGCTGGACAGATAAACCAAATATTTTTGGCAAAGCTATGGCTTTGATGGTGGATGATACAAAAACTGAAGTATAAACTGTAACGACTGTCGATGAAATTTACAGGTTAGCAGCATAATCTAGCCCGTAGGCTAGCTCAGCCCATGCACACCCTACCAGTTTCACTTCATTTTTCTGTGATGATAGGCATGCCATAGCTTAAGTTAAATGTAGGAAATTGGCTATATGACCAGATAACCGTAGCATTTGTCTCTTAAGTTTATTTCATTATCCCTTCACGCTTTCCTCGGTTGTACCAGAGTGACAAAAGTAATCAAATAAACTAAAAAGACAAATGTTACGGTCACGTAACCATATCCACATCAAAGATAAAATCTTAAGTTTAGTCTATAGCCCAAAGCCTATGCTGTGAGAATATGAGGTAGGCAGTTAAGCATTGACTGAACGTCTGTTTGCTATTTGGACAGTCCAGAGGAAAATATCTCATCTAGGCTATAGCATGAGCTGATATTACAACCAGTGTGGTACAGTTGCCATACATATACAAAGTACAGCCTCGTACAGGTTTTTCCGGTACCGGTTGGTCCAATGAAACCCACTAGCCCAGGTCCTAAGCTTAGAATATTTTCTACAAATTACAACTAATCGTCCATTTTTCAACCTATGCTTCCATTAACTCGATATGCAGAATTGATATACCAAGCAGATATCTTCAATTAACCTCTCTGCTGCAATTTTCCCACCAACCTGTCATAAAAGCTATGCTTTCCACATAGCGAAGCCTGATAGCTTGTCCACCGTAGCAACAACTTTTTGCCACTAGGGGCGCCGGAAAAAGGTCTATTGTGTTTTGGGGCTCGTACGAAAAGTTATCGTAGACGGGATGCGGAAGTTCTTTTGTTTTAAAGGTGACATGTTTTAACCTTATCTGCAAAAACTTAACATAATTTTATATGACTTCATAAGCAGAATATACGTAACCCGGTACCGGTACGTTTTAACTCACGGTATGTGGAAAAGAATCTGATTCAGGATTTTTTAGGAGGTGGCGAAAAATCAACTGAATGCTTATTTTGTTATTTTGCTCAAAGGAGTGGTGTTCCAATTTGCATAACAAAAAAATTCAAGAAATGGGGGATCAATTCCTCATCCCTCCTCAGGAGGTGCCAATGCGAACTATTCTAAATAAAGTTGACAAATGATGATTATTGTATTATACTGCATGGGCTTACTTGTTATGACTTATAGACGAGTCTTGTTGATCAAAAAAAGACACTCTTCGTTTTTGAGGAGATACGGGTAAGTTTCTTTCTCCAACAGGACTCTCATTCATTGCTACTGAAATTCTAAGTCCACTACATAGTAGAAAGTTTTTGATCTTTTTTGATTAAATAAAAAAAAGCATTGATTCTGGTATTCAAACCTTTGCACCGAAAAATCTTCAAAATTTACTTTCTTTAAAAGCTTTCAATCCAGTTTAATACGAAATAATCAGTTATGTCAGTTATTAATGCAGCATTATTACTTCACAAGTTTTCTGAATCACATGCCGGCAGTTAGCTCAGTTGTTAACCGGCCGTTAGCTCAGTTGTTAAGCGTACACGCTATCGGTGCGGTAGGTCTGGGGTTCAATCCAGTCAAAACGGCACAGTGTCGACAACGGCTGGCCATTGCTGCGACGTTTCTTCGGAGCTGTGTGCGGGGTTCAGGCGGTAAGCCGGGGAGATGGGCCCCGCCATTCGTTACACGCTTTGGCGTAAAACCGCGAGAATAATGAAGATTAGATTTTTGAAGTTTTCCTAATTCCCCTACAAACTGACAGTCTCCGGAGGCCAAAACCCACCAACGCAGTTGCTATGCGTCTGGGGTGACAAATGGGGGCAGCGCACAGAAAATGCTTTCGAGTTGGACCAGAGTGGTCAACGGGTCGAAGATGTTGAGCCCGACCCGACCCAAACCCGATTTTTCAAGCCCGAACCCGAGTCCTAATTTATCAGCCAGTCTGAGCCCGATTTAAACCCAAAATCAAAAACATAACTTTAATGTTGAAAAAATTTTGATAAAAAAGAAAATGAGTTTTTCCCATCCATAGTCACCCCAGTTATGAATAGCAATATTTATATAGTACAAGGTATTTCTTTTGCCTTATTCCAACAATCGCGAAAATCTTATCACTCACTGAAAATTCTGGTTTTGCTCCGGCGTCCGGCCCGATTGAAGCATGACAAAACAGTGCCGGCTCGTGTATAGGAGCTGCGGAGCTGCAGCACCGCAAAAACAAACCATTCACAACAGTTCATGCTGATTGTTTTAATTAAATGTAATTTTTAAAGTTATTCACTCCATTTCGATTTCATATTGAAGAGTTTATCCCCAACCCCATTTACACCTACAACTTTTCGAACTCAAATAACAAAGATTTTGTTTTCGCAAGATTTTTTTTGCAATAAAGGCGTAAAATTGTAGACATTTGGCAACACTGTTGGCACTGCAAACAGTGACGTAATTGGTTCGAACTGCACCAATTGATGCAGCCGGTTAGAAAACAGTAAACGCATTTATTTCTAAATTTGTGCAAAAAAGCAGAAGTCTATCTTCAAAAATTATCATTAAGAATGCCAATATTAGTATTAATTTCTGCAAAAAATAGTCAAGCGTGTGTTTTAGCTGTTACTTTTGAAATGTGCACTTTCCAAAAATTAATGAGGAAACTCTACGTAACCCCGATGTAAAAAATTTTTGGCAGGTCTTAATCTCTCACAAGGGAATCCACTTTGAGCTGAACTCGCTTCTTCTGATTCAAATAGAATTAAGTTTAATCGCAGAGCCAAATTGATTTAACACAAATATAACAAATTTGAAGTAAACAAATAAATATTGCAGACAAAAATCTTGAAAATAATAACGATTTCAATACGGCGATTGATTTGAAACTAACAGAGGCGAAAATGAATGCGGAGACGAAGGCGCAGGGGAAGACGGTTCTAAAACTATTAAACGTTCTATAAACATACTGATTTACACTCGGAAAACTTAAACAACGGTCAAAATACATACCTATTTTTCCATGGGATTCCAATTCATGTACTGCCTGCCACAACCTTTGCAGCTCATCATTCACTAATTATACACATTTAACAAAACGCCATTTCCTTAAAAAATATAAAACTGATTAGCAAGTATCGAACCTCCTATCACCTCTGCCGCTTAAAAGATCTGACAACGCCTAACAAATCCTGCTAGCGAAGTACAGCAGATATAGCTCGGCAGTTGCTTAATCCACACACAACGCAGTTAGTATCCCTACAGCATAACAGAGCACGAGATAATCACAAAGTGACAGAATATTTAAGAAATACAACTGGATGAATGGTAGGCCTTGAAGACTTACTAAATAAACGCTGTAAAAACCAATTCTACGACTAGTTTTTGCAGTTTGACCGCTCATCAGGTAGACTCAGATTTTGAACCCAAGACCTTGCGATTGAGAGTTTTACCTCTCCAACCACTCGGCCACCGGGCTGACAGCGTTTTCAATGCAATTTTCATCCAATCTTTAACACCCAATCAGCTTGCACATTCAAATAGTGTGAAGCTGCGAATCTTTTTTGAAGCATGCAGCACCAAGGGTCTATTTCTTGCTGATTCTCTGTTCTTGGTGTTTATGAATACTTGAAAAAGCAAGACAGATATCACAATGTTTCAAGCGTTTTGAAGGCTCAGAGCGTATTTAAAGGGGGGGCATTGTGCCGTGGTCCACCCTTTTTGACTCTGCCTTTTAGTAAAAAAGAACAAATTTTTTTTTTATTTTTTTGTTACTTCAAGCCACTTAATTGCCGCTTAGGATTTTTGTGGTAGTGAAGTACATGCATCATGGAGATGACTTAGTGAGCATCCAACCCGCGAAGCCAGCTTTGGAGTCCAATGCACCAACCACTCGGCCAACTAACTGGTGCCAAGTGACTGTAATATGTCAGACTCTTAATGGTTTATGTAGCTTATGGCCAGGGGGTAGGATGAGGCGCATGCATCCTCCCACCCGCCATTTTCAAAAATGTTTTTGAAATACACAATTTTTCTATTATTTCGAACCTTTTCGGCAGCAAGAAGCCATACAGTACGTCTTAACCACGCGTAATCGAAAATGTGCGAAAAAATGCATCATATTTGGCAAAGCACTCAAAATTAGGGTCAAAAATTTAAACAAAATTTGCCTAAAAATTATTCAAAAAGCACGAAATTAGCCATTACAGCATGTAAATTTTCAAAAATTTTCGTGGGAGCATACCCTCAGACTCCCTAGAGTATTTCTTGTTTCTCAACCAGCGTCAAATTTGTTCTGCCGAAAAAAAATACGATTAAAAAAAATGTGGAAATATGCTACACCCCCTTTTAAAATTTCTGGCTACACCATTGGATTAGGCTAAAGGACCTGAAAATGCAGGAAGTTGAATCACAAGCTCAAGCAGCCTTAGAGCAATTTTTAGTGCATTCAAATCTGGGTTATTTGGAATTAAAAGAAAATTAGATTTGCTTTACTGACAATGAATAGTTGGAGCAGTTATGCTATGATGAAGTATTTACTTAGAAATTAGGTCAGAAGCATCATAGACTTACAAGTCGCACTCAGGGCAAGAGGTTTCCTCAGTTTAAAGCGGAGTAAATTCGTAGCCTAATTTCAAGTCAGTTGCCGCTGGAGCATATCCTATACTAAGAGGAGTATGCGCATAAGTCTAAATGTAAAGCTAAATGTAGCGGTATCCTACGTTCGATTCAATTACAGCAAGAGTAATCCTACATGTTAATTTAAGTATTATGGACAGTGATGGGCTCGATAAACCTTTTTGTACTAAAGCGATAACGATAATCGATAATTTCAAAAAAGCTCTGGGCGATACCAATAATCGGTAAATCTCAATTTCTTAAAGCAATATCGGTAATCGATAAATTATCGCCCATAAATTTTTCCGATTAATGTTGCGGTAAATTTTCCGTGTGCTTGACGAAGTTTTTTTTGTAAATGAAATTGCAAAAATGTTTTTTCTAGATTTTTCAAGAAAAGAGAGCGGTTCGCGAACTCTGTCGTGGCATCAAACAAAAAGAGATTTTATAAAATTGCAACAAGACTTCATGGACACCGTGTATTTTTTTCCATAGCGCCAACTCGTTAACTTTATTCTGTGTGCATAAACAAGCGTTTATCGCGATAATTTATCGGCGATAACAACATATATTACAAAACCCATAACATATATTGCATTTAGTACAAAGACAACATACATTTGACATTCAAGTTAACACTTTCCAAGGACTTGACAACTTTCCCAACACTCAGATAAACTATTATTACTAACTAAAAATTTTTATCTCATTTTGCCCCAGTAGAAGAATTTCAAAAGTTGAACTGCCATTAAAACAACTTTTTAATTTGGGTGACCATGTGCAGTTTTTTGACAGTTTAATACCCAAACATGTTTGCCATCATCATCCTGATATAAAGCTGAAAAGAAGCCTGTCACAAAATGAACTAATTTACAAAACGACTTATGCATCAACACGCACGCAAACAACCTTTAGCCGCTCAATATGCACTCAATCAAGTTTAATCCATTATTCTTTTTTCTTAGGTTGAAAATGTGGTAACCTGTCACATATATTCGATTGGTGGCACTAAAACAAATTTTTTTATCTGAAACTACAACGTGCCGTTTTGCCCTGCGTCCCGTTATACGCCACCTTCCCCTCCTCTTGCTCATCTGTGCTAATTTAGCAAATCAGTGTGATATAATTATATCAACACATTATGTGGTTGATGTAGCTAAATCAGCGAGATTTATTATATCCCGGTAAAGTCACGTAAATCCGCTTGACATAACTATATCGTGTCCTGAAACAGTGTCAATTTTGCTTTTCTGTCTTGACGAATTTACCTTGTAGTGCCGTTAGTAAAATGTGGATTAAGCGTCAGAGCATGATATCAGTCACGTGATATCTTTATTCTTTGGGTTGCTTGGTCACTCAGATAAATTGGTGAATGACTAATCTAAACGTATCGTTTGGATCCGGTTTGGTGACAGCCTAAGGTACCAGATCTAAGTGTATGAGGGGGAAAAATAATTTTCTAGCTCCTCAAAAGCAGGCTACTAGCATTGAGCCTTGAGATTGAGGTCACTGAAGTAATTAGGCTATCATGGCTTCTCAATATGGAAGCATTGCGAATGTACAGGATACTGGATGGTGGTACTTCTTTAATAAGGCCTGCAAGTGTGTGTGGCTGGCTTACATTCACACTTCATTCTTTTATATTGCAATGTGAGCTTAAGACTGTAATGTATAATCGACTAGGCAGAACAGTATTGTCTATAACGATGACAGTAGATGAGTAGGCACATAGTAACCAACACTGTAAGAAATTTTTGGCAGGTCTCAATTCCTTACAAGAAAACCAAAAGAATAGCTTAAACTCGCCTTATTCCAATAGAATATTTTGACTGAGAAGCCAATTGCTTTAATGCAAATTAAAAGACTTTCAAATGACACATGCGGAAAAATGAAAATTGTGGAGATTTCGAATGCAACCACGACAAATGATAAAATTGAGAATTCCAACAATGACTCGATGGCCAAGGCATAAGACGTAGGACGTAAGGCGGTTCTAAAACAATTAAACGCACGTATAAACGTTAAATCATAACTGGGAACTTAATAACGGCCAATTCACATACCTAACTATTTTCCCTTTAGATTCCAAATGTTCAAACGATGCCGCCTGCCACAGCTGTTTAGCACTTTACACATTCACTGACGCTACAAATTATACCAAATTAAAAAACATTTAAAATTATTTAAAACATAATTATTTAAAAAACATTTAAAACATAAAAAATTAAAATTAAAAATGATGGTGGGCGTGATGCCCTAAGAGGCTGCTCGAAGAAAATAAGATTGGGCATATTTAGGTCTTTGGATGCACATAGATATTTCAGCTTGAGATGATGCACCTTGCTGGGTATATTCCAATGAAAACGTTTCTGGTCAGTTAAAAAACATTTCCTTAAGAAAGAAAACACTGGTTAGCAACGGTCGAACCTACCGACTGCACTGTCGCTTCCATGAACTAACAGCGTCCAACAATTCTTGCTAGAGAAGTTGAAATGAAATGAAATGTTGTGTGGTTTTATTGCGCTTTATAACTACTAAGGTCCTTTAGCGCCAGGACTAAATTTTGTCTAGAATTCACTGTCGTATCTTTATTCTCTGTTTATTTCATCCTCCGCGCTACACTTAAATGCTGAGCGTTTAGCAAGTGTAACAGCAGATGCCAGTTTTAAAGTCTTTGGTTTGACCCGACTGAGAATAGAACCCAGTCTACCAGCTTCCAAGGCGAACGCAAGCAGGTAGCCCGGCAATACTCTCAGACTGCAGCTATCAATCGCACCCCATGAAACGGGTTCTCGCGTGGTTTTGAAATCTGGAGTTAAGATCTGGACTGAAGCAGTTAGCGTAGCAGATGATCGCTTGCTTCATCTACAGTACACATTAAACATTTTTTTAAGAACAAAACGATTTTCTAACTCATAGGGAAAATATAACACCCCCAGTTCCTTATTTAAATAGAAATTTTGAAAAAGTACGTGAGGACAAGGGATAGGCCTGATTGAGCTTTGTTTTCTTTAGTTAAAAAAATAATTCTTTCGAGAAAAAGTCACTATTGCGTACCGCTTTCTTTTTTGGAATAGAAAAACAAATGACTTGCATCCTTTTGCGTTTGGTCAATAAAATTTTTGTCTGCTGGCTGTTTATTGCTGCGCTAATATGCATTTTAAGCAGAAAGAATGAGACATTGATCATGTGTAGCGTTTGGTTGTGTAAAGTGTTGAGGGCAGTCAGTTCAACGCCATAGCAATACAATATGGCTGGTTGTCGACACAGCGGCCTTATTCTCATTACAATCATGTTTATTTACGAAGATTTGATTCAGTTGCTCATACAACCAATTATTCCTTCTACCCCCGCTTTTCTTGTGATTTAAGGCGCGTTTACACGGAATTTTTTTCCTGCGCAGTTGAGCGCATTCTTTGTTTGTTTTATTATATCGACCTTAAGCTAGCGCAAGCTGACTCGAGCTCAACTTAATTTCGCCACGCCGAGCTACACTGCGGTGGTTATCGCTCCTGATCGATAATTTTGGGTGCAGTTGAGCGGAGAGGGCCGCAAGTATCGGAGGGCCTACCCTAGGCCTAGATTATCTCCATGAACAGTAAGAAGCGATGATGTCATAGTTTGAGGGGCCTCAATTATTATGGTCAATAGGTTAACTAAAGAGTTGCAGTTAAAAGGCAGGGTTCGGTGGTAAAAAATATTCAAAAATTAGTTGAAATGGGTTTTAATTTATCGAGTAGAGTTGGTCCGATTGCGAAATTCGTTTTGGTTAAGCAGTTATTTTAAAAATAAAGCCCCAACAATGCTGGCTTCTGATTGGTCAACTCATTTGTGACGTATTTGGGTGGCAGGTTTGCCTGTTTGGCTATTGCATTAGAAGCTCCAGTGTGGAAGTGAGGTAGTTACTGTGTGGTAAGCAGTGCAAGCCTTGTAGAAAATAGCAAACTTTTCTGTTTAGGCAGTGGAAAATGCAGTTACCCTGTCCAGTGTCCACATGTTCAATTTTTGGACGGTTTTTGGTTCTAGTCTAGTTTCTGCATCATAATGAACTTCTTGACAGTTGACTGGTTGATGACATGCGGTAATTATTTTTAAGTATGCAGTATGACATCAAGGAATTAACTACCGGTATGATGCAGAAACTAAAACCAAGAACCGTAGGCCTAAAGCCCACGAAACTTGGACATGTGGACAGGGTAAGTACCGGTATGGATTCGGTCGCATCGGTAAGTAGAGGCTTTGCAGGTAGGCCTACCTATATGTTGGTGTACCATATATAGCCTATACAAGTAGCCTACCGGTATACCAACTCATGTCATGCTACTCGACTAGTGCCTTACTGCTGGTCAATCAGGTAGCAGGATACGGTAGGTGTGATATGATTTGCACCGGTACCGGTATATCTTTAGGTGGGGGGGGGGGCTTAAAATTTAGTTCTAAGTGAGTCCCCTTCAAAAGTATGCTACAAGCTATAACTAACACTTCTAAAACAGTCTGAAGCGTGTGCAACTTAAAAACCCTTGTTCAAATCCACATCGAACTTCGTGGGTCAACTTTAAAAATGATTCATTTTTGAATATTTGAAGGTGCAATTCAAAAATCATTTCAGCATTGTTGAAGGATTATGACGTCATATTGATGCGGTGTACAAGCTTAAGAAGGCCACATATAGTTTACAATGGAGTTAGTATACTACAAATGGTGACATGCTTTTATTATAAACAGGCTGTATTGAAATGAGTACTGGTGGACCAGAGGGTTCCAGCCCAGATTATGTTACTCGTTCTAAGATCATTAAGAGTTCTGGGAAGTACACCATGAGAAGAGTATAAAAAACTGCTCATCCACATTGTCCACAGCATGGCGCAGTGGTTAGGAGCGTTGTTGTTGCTACGAGTTACGACCATGATTGCAAAGTTAATGGTTAACTCCAACCCAAGTCTCATTGTTGCGTCCTTGGATAAGATACTTCCTGATAATTATCTGTGCTTGGTGGAATCTAACAAGCAGCAAATTAAAGAAATCAGAAGCAGAAGTCAACTAGAAAACAACGACAACTCCTAACCAAGTCTGGATTCGTCTTACGTTTAGTGCCTCCATCGCTTTCAACTGACAGGAGGATAAGAAATCATCATAATTCATCAGCATCACTCATACCACAAATACACGGACTTGTGTAGTAAAATACTTTGCTAGTTTGGAGTTTCTTTCCATTTTTTGTGGTGTTGGGGCCGCCCATCTCATTTAACTATTTGTAAACATTACTAACTTTGACCCAATGGGTAGTGGGAGTTGATTCCAACTATACTTACGCTTTATGACAATTTACTCGACTGCAACCCAATAAACTTGCTAGATTTTACTCAACCTGCTTTCAGCTACATCAGCAATGATAGGATTGGTCAAGGCAAGTCTCTGCCTGGGGAAGCTCTTATGGAAGTTCAGGCATTCATTCAGCTGCACCACCACAGTTGCTCCACCAATCTTGCAAACTCTTCACCGAAAGGTAGATGGCCTTGTTAAACAAATAGGGCATTATTCAGTGGCGTACGGTAAGCATTTTTTAGAGGTGTGCTCCTCTACAATATTTGCTGCCACATGCAGCCATTTATTGAACAAATGTGTGGAAGTGCTCGAAAGTTTAATGCAAATACGTGAACCAACATCAAGCGCCTTTTCAAGCAGCCTAATTTGCTACTTAATATATTTAATTTTGGTGTCGGCTTTTTAGCTTTTGCTATTTCCAATTTTTCTTCGTAATCTCTGCTACAAAACGGCTTTTCAATCATACTGTCAACACTTACTTCCATTCCACTAATTTAACCTACGACTTGAATTTGACCAACAACTTTAAAATGTGTACATTGACCGCCACACTTTCAAAAATCACAAGCAACTACTCGCTACCGCATCCTAATACGATGTAGAATACAACAGAAAAGGTCTGGCTTGCTGGTGTCGAACGATACCTGTTGAACCTGCCCTAAGAGAGAGTAATTGCATCATTCTTCTGCGATGAAAAAAGCATTTTGCTCTGGCGTGATTGAGCATGTATTGTGACGTTGCGTTTGGGTTCAACTTTCAAATAGGACATTTTTTGCATTTAT
This sequence comes from Trididemnum miniatum, assembly GCA_964006365.1. Taxonomy (NCBI): domain Eukaryota; kingdom Metazoa; phylum Chordata; class Ascidiacea; order Aplousobranchia; family Didemnidae; genus Trididemnum; species Trididemnum miniatum. The sequence goes on along the minus strand of OZ023231.1, from coordinate 38,303,247 downwards.
ATCGTGTGGAAAGAGAAAAAGTCACTCTCCGCTATATAATATGATTCAGAATACAATGAAGAAGGTCTGGCTCGCTTGTGTTCAACGATATCTGTTGAACCTACCATACAAGAGAATGTTGGGTCATCGGTTAGCGTTGAAAAAAAAAAGCAATTTGTCGTTCATCAAAGCAAAAAGAACGCAGATTGCGCTGATATTACAAAGATTAAAGACGAGAAAATCCAAATATTTTGGTTAAATGTAATTGACGTGTGTGCCTGTGATATCGCAGGGTGTGCGCTGAACACCTTGAATCTCTGGAGAATACGCCCCTGGCATTATCATGATCATCCAGTTTCAATCCGGTGGGTTTTGGTCTTGGTCGAGAGTGGACAGACGCACCTCATTCTTTCAGCGATCGCTCTCACTCCCTCTTTCCATCTTGTGCGATTTGCAGCCTAGTACTCCTCCAACCTAATTTTATTTAAATTCTCTTCAACTTGCTCCTCCATATCTGCTTTGGCCTTCCTCGATTTCGCTGCCCATTCACTTCAAGCATCAATGCCTTCTTTAGAACGTTACCATCATCTCTCCTAACCACTTGTCCATGCCACAATACTCCATTTATCTTTGCCATTTTATCTAATATTTCCTCCAAACCCAGCATTTTCATCAACTCCTCATTATTCTTTCTATCCACTAATTTCACTGCACACATTGATCTCAGCATGGCAATTTCCGTTCTTCTTCCTGAGATTGCCATCTCGATTTCCCTCAAACATCATCTGCACATTATTTGGAAATGATGAAGGCATTCATCAGCTCGACTCTTCGGATCCTATTTTGGATTTGGCACCAATAAGCAACTTGGATAGTAAACAGGTGAAAGACATGTTCGTACAATCAAGTACAAGTTAAGATCCCTGCAGCCAAGCAGTTGGCCATGCAGCAGCAAGTCTAATGTGATAGCTAAACTAGTTGCTTTCGTAAAACTTCAATCAAAAGGAGGATTTAGAAAACATTTAAAAATTGTGAAACCATTTCGAAAATTGTTAAAGAATGGAATGAAACGCAGATAGATCTCTTGAAACAGGGGCTTTCGTCCAAAGAAACTCAGTTATTAATCAATGAACTTGCAGTTTCTTTAAGACTTTGAATAATCATTTTCCGAGCAGAAGATGCAACTTACATCGTTTTACTTGTTAACAATGATGTGACAGCTTACATCAAAAGAAAAGTCATGCACCACCAAGTTCGCTTTGCTCAAGGCACTTGTTTATCTCTTATAAAATCTAGTGAAGATTTTCGTTTGATGTAAAAGCACCATCGCTTAGAAACAGCTGTGTATGCCAAGAACTTGAAAACGTACTGAACTGCTGAAGCAAAGTACAAAGAAATCCACTGCAACATGGAAGACTTGACAACGCTGCATGTTGATGAATTAGCGTAGTAATGATGCTGGTTGGTTCTGCACAGCCATTACCTTATATGTGCAAAATCAGTAGAAAGCAACAAACTATTAGAGCAATTCAAAGAAAAAAAAAAAGAAATACGGCACTGACATACTTAGAATTAGAGTGAACAGTAACTGACCAGTGTATTAATTACTATTATTACCGCATACCACCTTGCTTACGAAGTTATTAAGCTACATTTAATGAAATAAGTTTCTTCAATATCAAGTTATCTTCATGTTTCATTTGAACAAGGGTTTTTAAGGTATATAGCAAAATTTTTTGTATTTTTGTGATGGTACAGACTCGTAGCATAATTTAAATAGGGACTCAGTGGCGTCTGAAAAAAAAGTTGCAATTAAGCCCCCCTCCTAATATCATTCTGAATTGTTTTCTTTATTAGCCATACAAATTACAAACTAATATATGACTTATTTGCGGATATTGACCACAGCTAGCCAGAACTTGCTTTCACTTCTATCTGCTGATCTGTACTGGTCAGTGTTCCCTCTAGAGTGAGAAATTTGAGAAAAATGCGAAATTTTTGGGCAAATTTTACTGATTCTGAACCATTATAAAATGCAAAACTGAAAAACTTAAACAAAAAACTTGAATATTTTAATGCAGGACTGTAACTTGTATCTTGGAAAAGCAAATTTAATGCAAATATTTTGTAAAAGGGGTCTTCAAAGTAGTGAAATCTTTGGGCAAAAATTTTAATGAATTTCTCATTTGGGCAAATTTGCACTAGTCAAAATCCTAAAGGGAACACTGGTGCTGGTCATTATTTGTCTTCTTATATTGATTAGTCTATATGTAGTATTTTAATCAATCGTACCAGTTTGTGGCACAGGGCATAAAAAGAAAACTGTTAGTAAGTTAGTCAGTTAAATACCGTATACTACCAAAATGGTTCATTTTTGTATGGCACCTGGTTGCAGCAACAGAGCAAAAAGAAACAATGTGCATTATCATCGTCTACCCCTTGCTGATCGGGAAAGGTTAAACAAATGGATCAGTAATATGAAATTGAAAGATCCACCTGTTAATAAAAACAGTCGAGTCTGCAGTGATCATTTCGAAGAAGATTGCTATGAGAGGGATTTACAAGCAGAGCTGATGAATTCAAAAAAAAAAATTCAAACTAAAAGCAGATGCAGTTCCAACAATCTTTGATTTTTCAAAATACCCTACCAGTACTATTGGTAAGTCGGTATCTGCCAGCAAGTCAACAAACGACAAGAAAACTTCGAAGGGAAAACACAGAAAAAGAAAAACCTTGCAAAAAGTAAGTTTTGTATGTATAGGCCTATCTTCAGAAGTAGGGTATGATTTCACGGTCCTACTAAACATTGCAGAGGACTGAAACACTGCAAAGGACGAAGGACCTCTAACTGATGTACCGCTACTAAACACCGCAAAGAACGACACAGGGCTTCAAATTGATCTACTAAACTTAACAATGCGAACAGCAACAAAGGACTTGGAGTCATACCATAACAAAGAACGACAAAGGACTTTAAATTAGGGTTAGGTTTACATTAGGGTTAGGGTTATCAAGTCCTTTGTCGTTCTTTGCAATGTTTAGTACGTCAATTCGAGGTTCTTTGCAGTGTTTCAGTCCTTTGCGGCGTTTAGTACGACCAGTGATTTCATGGTTACATTCAGTAGTTCGAAGGCTTAACTGGCTAGTGTGTTAAACTCTTACAGTGATTGCTGATAGGTTTGTAAACATGACCAGCAGGCCTGTTGTTTTTACCGTACCATTTCCTTAATTACATAGAAAATTATAAACTTTTGTGGATTGTCCAATGTCCATGCTCGATAATATTACGTCCCATCCTAGCATAGCCGTGCCTAATATGTAGTTTTCTCTGGTGTCTTGTTTTGTGACCATCGTTTCTTAGTACTTGTAGTCACAGTGCAGAAATGAAAGATGCCAAGTATCGGTACTGATATGTAAGGTTAATGACTTACCGAACTACCAGTACCCTAATAGGCTTTGTAATGTTACCGCTAGTAAATTACTAGTTGTGATTTTTTGAGAAGGCTTGTGGTGACAACAATTTTGGTTTGCCCTACACATACCTACCATACTAATGTTACCATCTTGCTCTTTATATTGCAGTTGCCATTTTGATTAGATTTAAAACAATGCTATAACGAGAGGCTTCGTTTTTTTGTTACCTAACTTCATAATTTTTTTTAGATTGTGGATGAAGCAGAGGTTGCTCAACAAAAGCATATTAGTGTGCTTGTGGGCAGCTTAGATGCTCCAGATCAGACATTCCTTGTTAACTGCCAGACAGCGGTCGCAATGTTGACAGCGGTCGTAATGTTAATAGCAGTATTATTCTGCACACTGTGGATGACATATTGCGACAACTTGAAATAAAACGCGAGAATATTTCATTGTTCTTGACTGATGCTGCTCGGTACATGTCTTCGGCTGGAAAGACATTAAAGGAATTATACCCTTCTTTGATGCATGTCACCTGCGTTGCGCGCTTACTACATAATTGCGCTATGCGTGTGCGTGCTGATTTTAAAAATATTGATGAAGTAATAGCAACGATCAAGACAGCAACAATCAAAAACAAAGATCGCAAGAAAGATTTTCATGATGCTGGTCTGCCATCTCCTCCTGACCCTGTAATTACAAGATGGGCAACTTGGCTTAGAGCTGCCTCATATTATAGTGAGAACCTTCCAGCTGTTCGTACCATTGTCAACAATTGGACAAGTGCAGGCCTCTTAGTCAGCAGAGCAAAAGACGTTATCAATGTGGAAGGTTTGGTGTCGGACTTGGTTAAAATAAATCAATACCGGACTCTAGCAGCCAATGTAGAGTTCTTAGAACGAAGTGCCTGCACAATAACCAAAGCATACGGACTGCTGAAGAATATGCAATTCGATGATGATCCTTGCGCAACTAAAGACTACATTAACAAACGACTATCCAACTCTGATTCAGAAACAATAATAAACTGTAACAACTTGACAATTGACCCAACAAGCTACGCACTATTGCAAAAAGCCCAGCCAACCTCTGCTGCTGTTGAGAGGTCGTTTTCTATGCTCAATAAATTACTGAGAAAAGACAGAAATTTTGATGTTAAGAACGTAAAAAAATATGTGATGCTGTATTACAATAAAACGTCCTTGTAATTATACTGCGTGGCTTTGGTTAAAAAAATCATAGACATATTGTTAGTGTACAGTACAGTTGCGATAGCAACGCAATTTTTGTATTACACACTAATTGATACCGGTACACACAATGGCTCGTTATCCTAGGTTTCAACGTCATGCGTCGCTTTGTTGCATTAGCTTCAACACTGAGTAATTGAGAAAATGTTCGAAGTAGGCTACCTTTTTCTTTAAAAACTTATGTAAATTGCAAATTATAAAACATATTTAATTAATAAAGTGCGACAAGACATAAATAATACGCGGAAGCGGTGAAGTCAAAATAAAGTCAAAATTTACTAAAATAAAGTCAAAAATATATTTTTTTAGGTCAAAAAAAAAGGCCCTAGTGATAAGTGATCAAAATTTCAATGCGGGAAGTAAGGTGACACGTCCTTGTTGTATAGCCGTTCTCGTCATTTTCAACACCTTCCCTTGTCGTGGCATCACAGGCGGGGCCGTAGCCAGCCTTCACGTTTTGGGGGGAGTGAATATATTCTTGGGGGGGCTGAAAAATCAGCTTAATTTTTTCTGATTTTTTATTTTATTGCTTGCCAAGCCTGAACAGATCAATTTCAGTCTAGTAAAATGTAATGCAGATAGAAAAAACTAGCACGCGGAAACGAAAAACGCAAGTAACAATTTGCACCGACTCACTGGTATTAAAACTTACAACAACTCTAAGCAGAAATAAAATGTGTTAATCCAATAAGGGCAGAAAGCAACAACTAAAAAACATAACGTGTCTTACAGCAAAGTTAAACAGCGTAGTATTCAATTGCGGTTGATTATAACTAGTGGTTGTGTTTTCATAATGCAAATTTCGTTAACTGCGTTTATGCACAATTGCACAGACATCAGTCTGCTTAACGGTGAAAATTGAAACCCTTTCTACTTATAGCATAAACGCGCGAATCAGAAATTATTCTCGAGATTCAAACTTAACATCGATTAAGGCTGCCCTCTTAAAAAAATTATTAGCCGTTAGATTTATATACCGTCATCACTTCGAAATAAATGTTTTTGGGGCGGCAAAAATAAATTCTGGGGGGGCTTAGCCCCTAATAGTCCTTCCGTGGCTACGGCTTCGATTACAGGTGGTGTTCAGTCAGAGGGTGGCGCTCTGTTTTTCAATCCTTCCCCAGAGTGGCGCTCAAATAGAAGCTTTACGGACGGTTATGGTATTTACAGTAGCTGTTGGGGTTGCTAAAACAACAAACTTTAGCTACACAATTACCCTGTCCACATGTTAAATTTTTGTGGGCTTTAGACCCACGATTCTTGGTTCTAGTTTCTACATCTCAATTAAATTTTTATCAAAAATTTAGTTGTAATGCAGAAACTATTGAAACAAGAACCGTGGGTCTGAAGCCCACATAAATTGAGCATGTCACAAGTGGACAGGCTAAATATGGGCTTTGGACGAAGAAAATCTGGTCATTGCATTTGGGCTTACCCACTTTAGAAATGCTTCCGCCATCGCTAGTTGTATCACTACCAATTTCCTTACATAATTATGTACGGTCCTCGGTCCATGCTCCCTGGCGTAAGCCTGAAAAAATTGAAGTCCTTGGTCTTGCTCTCAACCTCTAGGTCCTTGGCTTCAGCACATCACTGGCTGTTACCAAAAAGGAAGAAAATTTATTTACTGGCATATCTATCAGCTGTACTATTATCTCAGCTGCCACATAACAAAATCCATGCACTTAGGAATACAATAAACAGTGGTGGGCAGTCCCTACGCACTTTTGTGACTGGTTAGGGTAAGTCCGGGTGAAATGGCCATGCTTGTTATATCAATCTCCGTGGTTTGCTTCCTACTAGCTTAAAACGTGCGTAAAAGGGTGGGTTGATACTGTTAAAGGACCAGAGTTGCATTCCTGTGCCCCATCAGTTTAAATTTATCACACACAAAATAAATATTTCACATTTTAAAAATGACGTCATTGGCCATCTTACCTGAGAAGTGTGGATGAGATGGCCAATATGATGGCATCACAAAATGAGAAAGATTTACCGGAAAACAAACGAAAATGGACATGCGTGTAACGCTCTATACATCATCACGCTGTCTTATTTTTCCGCAGCTACAAATGGAACCTGAATTGAGCAGAAATTTCCTGTTCTTTCGGAACAATTATATTAGTTAGTCACGCTAGTCCTATAGGCTTGCCAACGCTTTGCTGTAAACAGTGGCGTAGCAAGAAATTTTGAAAGGGGGGCCATAATTTTCGCATTTTTTTCAATCGTATTTTTTTCGGCAGAACCAATATGAAGCTGATTGAGAAATAAAGAAAGCATTAAGAATTGTGGACCAGAGGTATGGTATGGCGAGTATGGTCAACCCTTTGGTTTAAAAACCATGCTAGGATGGACATTGTTAGGAGCTGAAACCTCATCTGATCAGGCGAAAAATGAATGTGACTGCCGTCAAGCCATTCATGTGAATTTCGTGGCACAGTGTAAGGCACCAGATGACTGTGAAGAAGTACTGCAAGGGTTCAACGGTGATTTTATGGATGTGAAAATTGACTATAGGGTACGGTCATCAGTTGAGGACAAGCAAGCTCAAAGAATGATGGAAGATACTATTGTCAAGGTGGACAAGCACTACCAAGTCGGCTTACCTTGGCGTAGTGAGGATTGCAAGTTGTTAAATAACAAAAAACTTGCTGCTAGACGACTGGATTACATGATACGAAGATTCCAAAGTGATCCAGAGCTGTTTGATATATACAAAGAGAAGATTTAGAGTATATGAGCATGGGATATGCTCGATTTGTTCCCCCTGACAAGTTGACTTCTAGTAATACCGTATTTTATATCCCACATCACAGCACAGGCATTAAATTTCGTGTCGTGTTTGACTGCGCTGCACGCTACCATGGACTGTCGCTTAACGATTGCTTGCTGCCAGGATTTGATAACACTAATAGTCTGGTTGGTGTGCTTCTTAGAATTAAGCATGAGCATATTGCTGTAATTGGTGACATCAAGGCAATGTTCTACCAAGTATTAGTAGATTCAAAGGATATTGATACTCTTCGATTTCTCTGGTGGCCAAATAATGACCTGGCACTCCCACCGGCTGATTGTCAGATGCTTGTGCAGAAATATGCACCCCTTTGGAGCTACATCTTCTCCTAGTATTGTCGGCCGTGCTTTCTAGTGATAAACGTAATGTGGCCGGCAAAAGCGAAAAAGTTGCACACCTTTGGTCTTGGGATGTCACTGCACATTAGGGTAGGTCGAATTTTTTAAAGTACCCCAAGATTAGTGAGAAAAGTTGCCATTTGCATGTAAGCACCGAAATAAGCAAAGAAATTTAAAAAATCAGGTTTTGGTCACCCACATTAAGTTCAAAGGTCAAAATGACGTCATTTTTTATAAAACTGCCATAACTCAAAAGTACTCGTCGTAGAAAGCTCGTTTTAGTCTTATAAGTTGCGGAAGAATAATGCTTTGACTCCTTATCCAGAGTATTTTTGCTCTATTTTAAAGCAAAAAAAGTTATGAAGCAAAATCTTAATTTTCTGCATTTTTATCGCTTGTAAAACTTATTTTAACTTATGAACTTGTTGAGTATGTAATGCTGCAACTTATATCCAACTTAAATGCAGGTCAATTATGATCAATCCTACCCCTGCTACGTTAAATTTTGCAAAAACTAAATGAAATTAGGCTATGTAGAAGTGTTTGCGATAGTTTTCGCGTCAGGGAGGTTGCTATTATTCGTTATGGCGCCTGACAATTACAAGAGTTCCGTATTATATTAATAATGTTATCAGCACTACTTATTATCGTGTCTGACTTTTATTAGAGTTTGTAAAGGCGAAAAATAACGCTGGTTAAGTGGCAGTAGAGACAAAGTATACTGGTTGTAATTGGTGGTAAGAAATGAGAATGTAATCAAACACGCAACCCAGTCTATTTGGAAGCTTTATCACGAGTTTAACGTAAAGTTGAAGATTGTTACCATCTGTCACAGATTGGTTTGTAATAGCTTTACAATAAGACTGTTAGCATGTCTACAATAGGCACTAGAATGTTAAATGAGCATGCGAGTTCTCTTTTTGCAAAGCCCACTAAATTTTCCGTGAATGAACTCCAACCAAGTTAATACTTATAAACATTACATGCATAAGGTGGATTTACACAGTATCCGTTCTGCGTTTAACGTCGTCAATTGACGGCGTTCATTAACGGCGTATTGACGCGCTGAAACAGATCCGTCTTTTTCTTGCGTTTTTGATATACACAGTATCCGTCGAGAATTTTAAGACGCGCGTCGCACTGTCACAAAGTTATAGTTATAAATATGAATCGTCAGATAGCACAGATTGCGACATCAATCCAGTATCATGTGCTTTTATGCCTTGTGATAATTTTACAAGAATGACGAAGGTGACTTTTGATTGGATATTTTTTTTTGTTCTTAATCTTCGGCTACCGGTACGCTGGCTATTTAGTAATTTAATACAAACAGCGTAATTTTATAGCCTGCAGCAGTTCTGCCCAAAGTCTTAATTATTATCAGTAGCCTATTAACTACAGTCTTTAGCCTGCAGTCAGGGGCGGATTCAAGGGGGGGATGTGGGGAATGCTGCGTATGCATCCCCCCACCAGCCATTTTCAACAATGCTTTATAAAAATTTTCCGCAGTTTCAAACCTTTTTATAACAATATGCCTGAGTCGCCTTAAGGACGCATAATCGAAACTGCGCGAACACAATGCATCGTATTTGATAATCAAAATTAGGAGCCAAAAACATAAAATTGCCTAAAAATTGTTCAAAAAGCACTGAAATGGCGTTTACAGCATATGTCAATTTTCAAAAAATTTCCGGGGGAGCAAGCCCCCGGACCCCCCTAGATTCGTGTTTGGATCTTAAATTGCTTAAAATTAACTCTGGCGGAAAAAACTACGCTTGAAAAAGTAACGAAATTTGATGCCCCTTCCCTGATAAAAACATTTCTGAATACGCCATTGACATGAAGCAATTTCAAAGGGTTTATTTACGCCCGTTTCTGGGTCTAAACGTCTTTGTAGGCTTATTTAGTTAACATTCAACCTAATTCAAAATTACATCTCCCCCCACCAAAAGTTTCTGGATTCGCCCCTGCCTGCTGCAGGCAGTTATCCGACCAATGTGCTTTGTTGTTGAGTGTGTTCTTTATTTTCTCTTGTTACATCTTCGTGTAACCAAAGTAAACAACCTACTATGAGTGTATGTTTGTTGTTTGTGTTGTTAGTGACGTTGTAGGAACAAAAGCGAACAGTAGCGATTCTTCAAGGTTTTCCTCCAAAGCACATTAAAGCTATCGCTCGAATCCTCATGGAGTAATTTGCATTCGGCACTCCCAACACATATGAATAGCTTTTCAGTGTTTTTTAAAGAGTTAGTGTATAAACTAGCGCAATGTTGACAGTTTTAACGAAACAGAAAGAATGCAATACATTAAAAGCTGCATACGAAAACAAAATCAAAAGTAACAACTTCTCACAATGAGAACTTGCCGCAACGTACAGTCAGCATTTTCAGAAAGCAGTGTTGAAACTTTAACGAAATAAAAACGCAAGGCATTAAAATAGCATCAAAAAGGTAAAATCGAAGTTGGTCACTTTACTACAGTTGGAATTCCGTTCATATATTGGGACTACTCAGCGATCGCGAACTACAATTCTTGATGCGTTATGCCACAGTTACCCTTCCTACATGTCCAGTTTAAGCGTAGCAAAATCCCAAGAGTTGTGTAGTGTAGTGTCTTTATCACAATCAAACTTCTGGTGGTCATAATAATTGAAAAAGTAATTACCACATTAATAATGATGCAGAAATAATGCATACTTTTGGCTTACTTACACCTGGACATTCTTAAAGTGTATATTTGAACGACTAGTACCGTAACCCAAATAATGAAGACTTTAAAAACACTTCAAGCAAAATTAGACTAGGCAGTGGGCACACAGTTTACTTCAGATAGAACAGTAGAGAATCCATACATAATAAATACATTTAAAAATCAAACGAAGTGAAACGAAAGCAGGTAAAACAAATCTAAACGGTAAAAAGTTAAAACATATACGATATCAATCGCCTTCTATTTCATATGGAAGCAGCAACAGTTTTGGGAAAGCCTTGGACGCTATTTTTTCTCCGAGGCTATGAAGCCTTACATTTCCATAGTCTTTAAAAATGCCGCCGATATCTTCAGAAGCTACCGATTCTGTCATTTTCGAAATGTTGGATATACTCTGCTCAATCACATGGACCAGTGAGTCCTGTGAAGAAGTTTGTTGTTAGCCACTATTTGGGTGCTTTTCATTTACGAATAAAAGTCGGCACGCAATGCACTCAACCTGAAACATTACAGACTGGAAAAACTCGCTTTTATGTTTTAAAAAAGCGGTTCTTAACCTTTCCAGTTCCGGACCCTTCTTCCTAAAGATATTGGCTTTGAAGACTCCTTTCTTGTACAAACACTACAACCTGTTTGAGCCGTTGTCAATGCGGTTTCGCACTCCTTCTAGGGACATTTAGAACTTCCATTAAGGACCTTGCGAAAAGCCACCGTTTTGAAACATGCCTCGAGTTTTCCGTGACACAAGGCAGTGTCTTTCCGTGACTAGAAGCGTAGGTTGATGATGGGATGTTTTTCTGTTTTTACTTATGCAAACCCCTCATTTTCACAGCATTACAATGTTAAAAACAATAGAAAACAAACCTGAATTATAGCCAATATTTGCCTTCGCTAATTAAGAGAGAATTTCTTTCGCTCTGCCTTCAAAACAGGTGCTATCTTTTCAGTTGACCGTGAGCTTGCTGGCGCATCAAGTGGTAGAGCAGAGGTGGATACAATGTCGGAAATAACAAAATTTTCATCTGGGTAGACTTGATGCTCGAGGTTTCCTACAAAAGCGTATTCGTAAACGCAACGAAACTTGTATCAGCAAATACTAATGCAATTACGGGAAATCAATAAAATAAATATCAATACTAGATTATTTTTAGCAGGGCATGAAACCACGTGAAATATCGCTCCGGTTTAGATTCAAGTTTCGCAAAATTTGTTTTTAGCGGTTGACCTCCGGTTCAGGTTTTTCGTCGTTCAATTTTGTAGGTTTAGTTCCGGTTAGAATTAAAAATGCGTAGAATAATCGGGTTCAGGTTCGCAGAGGCAAAAATTTATAGATTCAAATTCGGTTCGGGTTCTAGAATTTGAAACCGTCAATTCGGCTTATTTTGGCACACAGCTACAAGCGCATTTTTTTCAAAAATACTTGTATTTAGGCTAATTGTGCTTTTTAAGATGCTACTGTAGCTCATAAAGGATGTCCTCAGCGGCAGAAATAACCTCAGATTAACTTCAGATGTCCTTAACCGCAGTTATAGCCACCATAACAAGCATTCTTAAAAAAAATCTTCATAAGAACACACCCCATTTAACGTAACGTATGTTTTTTCAGTCCAAAAAACAACAAAACTTCCGCAGACTTTGGGTTAGACAAGGTTTGCATTAGATAAATATCTTTTAACGGTTCAAATCCGGTTAAGGTTCAAAATTTTCATAACCTTGGGTTCAGCTTCGGTTTACCTCCATTAAATAATATAGGCTACGGTTCGGTTCGGGTTCAGTGAAAGGAAGCGGTTAATACGGGTTTTCGGTTTGCGTTTCGGTTCGGTTCGACGCCCTGATTTTTACAGTGTTAAGCAAGGTGAGAAGACTGCCAAACGAGCGTATGCTTTTCAAGTTACCAAATCATAACGTTGAATGTATAACATCCTTTCATTAACATCTTTCATTTGGGTTTAGGCAAAAGTTCAATTTTTTAATAAGTTAATAATTGTTTGAGCTAGGCAACAGCGATTGATCACAAAAGTTCCTAATGTGAAGAAGTGCTTTGCAAAGAAATTTTTAACCAACAATCGAAAGTTTTTAAAAACCAGATGAAATGCATGATCGCATCTACAGCTCAGATGGCCGAGTGGTAAGAACGTCTGCCTCTGGAGCTGTAGACACGGGTTTGATTCCGAATCACGTCAGATCAATTACTATAAAATTTGTATTTTCTGCTTCCATGCTGAACACTCAGCATTGAAGGGATGTAAAAAACAAGCCGGCAACTTTACTTGTTTTTTGGAAAAAGCACTAGACGGGATTCCCCCATCTTGGTGTGGTGGACAAATGACCGGCAACTCCTAAGCGAGCTCATTATAGCGCTACGATCGCTTTCTCGCGATAGGAGGATAGGCCTAAATACAAAAATACATACTGAAAAAGCATATGCAGCACAACTTCTAAAAAGTAAATTGAATGGTTGTAATGCATTTACCTCATTTGTTGCAGAACAGAGAATGATTTAGTTAACAGCAGATCTGAATTCAACAATTTTACACTTTTGATACCAACGATAAGACTCGGACATGCCATTCGTTTATGCTGATACAGCATCTTAAAGTCGACGATAAGACTCTGCCATGCATTTCGTTTATGCTGATGCAGCATATTAAAGTAAATTCACAAAAACAAACTGCTGTTTTCTTAGTCCTTACTGAATAGATTGAGCTGTAGCACTGTAACATTGGAGGAGTTAAATGAATTCACTTAAAAAACTAAGATTACTCTCAGAAACACAATACCACAATAATGTTCCAAATTCTCCTCACTTGTCATATCAATGATGTTCGAGGGTTCCAGCAAGCCATTATCTTTAGGCAAATCCATTCAATCTTTCATAGGAAAGTTGAGAACTTTCAGTTCTTAAACAACAATATAAAGCAAATTAAACACAAAACCTAAACATACTGCGAAAACACTCAGTTCTGATGTTCAATAGAGTCATCCAGCCATCGCAAGTTGTCAAAAAGATGACACGACGAGACTCTCTGCATTGCATCCGCTCCTGCTCCGTTTCCTTGGGCTGCTGTTAAGGAACGTTTCTTTCTCATATATAAAGGTCTCTGTGATGTTCCGCCATTTTTTTTGTCTTCTTCAGCCACAAACAATATTCAAGTCACAGGTATTTTAAAAAACATGACCAAGATTGACAAAAAAATAGTTTATACCATTTAACCAGGCAACATTAAATGCACATATACATTTATTTTTGTATAACAAACTACAGGTATGATCAGGGTTACTACCGGACCACACCAAAAAATAAGCACGCTGCAGTTAGGTTACCAAAAAGTCAATAGCTCTTTATTGTGAATCCACTAAAAACCAGTGAAGACTAAAAAAAAAGGTCTTCACGTCAACAAAGACCTGTTTTTTCACTAAAAATTGGTGAAGACTAAAAAAAAAAGGTCTTCACGTCAACAAAGTCCTGTTTTTCCACTAAAAATAGGTGAAGACCAAAAAAAAAGATCTTCACGTTTGCAGTATCCTAGTATCCTATTTTTTCCACAAAAAAATCAAAAATAAGCAAGATTCTTAGAAATAAGCACATTCACGTTTTCTACGACATTGCCCTTGAAAATAAGCACAAATAGCACAAATCTTAGAAATAAGCACGAAATGTTAACCTTGGGTATGATTTTAGAAATATTGAAAAAAAGGGATTTTTATAAAACAGTAAATACAAAAATTCTCCATATCTCCCAAATATCCATTTACCTCGGGGCCCTCGTGCCATAGTGCCCTTCCTTTCCTAAATCCCCATCTGTCCCGGTGCCCATTTGCCCCAAGCACCCAATTGTCTAGGAAAATGTCTGGGATCTATTTGTCTGGGACTCAAATGTATGGGCCCCAATTATTTGGGACCATTTATCCTGGTGCCCATTTGTCTGTAACCCAAATGTACGGGCTCCAATTGTACGAGATCCATTTGCCTGGTGCCCATTTATCCTGGTGCCTGTATGTCCTGGTGCCCGCTTGTCCGGGACCCAAATGTCCAAAAACCGCCCGCTACACCCCACACCTCCATTAGATTACCAGCAAGCTTTTGCAAAAGTGTTTGGCTATCGCCAGATGGCGCAATTCAAATTGCGTCGACACTGCCTTTTCCACTAGCCTTTCAGACTAGGCATTGTAGAGACTGTGGACTAATGATGAGCTAACAAAAAACTCTAGCAGTACCACACTTTTCTTGCCATAGCCAAGACGTGGAAAGAATGATAAAAGAAATCAGAAGAACATCCGTAATTGTGTCTGATAAGAAATCCCGCCACGGTGTAATAGTTTTATAAGCCAAATCAAGGAAGAAATTTCCCAAATTGGTGAATAAGCAAGATTTTATATAATCCGATTTCCGGTTTCATTCTTATTATGTTAGTGCTTTTTGCATCGAGTGGCTTAACAGTATCTCGTTACTGTAGCAACATATATGCATAAAAAAAACAAACTCTAATATTTTAAAAAACAGCCAATTTCGTTTTATGACACCCAAGCATTGTGATACGATACATTCAGTAGCAAAAACAAGTTTTTTTGACAAAGCATTTTTACTGATCAAGATAGAACAAAAGCATCCGAAAAAACTTCGAAAAAGAATTAAAAACATTACCCTTTCACAACTTATAAGACCTAAATGCGCTTTCTACGACAAGTATTTTTCGAGTTATGACATTTTTCACAAAAATGACGTCATTTTCACCTTTGACCGTGATGTGAGTGATGTAGGGTTAAAGAAAA
This sequence comes from Trididemnum miniatum, assembly GCA_964006365.1. Lineage (NCBI taxonomy): Eukaryota > Metazoa > Chordata > Ascidiacea > Aplousobranchia > Didemnidae > Trididemnum > Trididemnum miniatum. The sequence continues at coordinate 38,287,990 of OZ023231.1, read as the reverse complement.
AAAGTTCATATTTTTTATATGATCATTTGGGATAAAATAGCCGCTTTTCTCACTAATTCCAAAACTGATTTCTCAAAAAAATTTTTTTCGACCCACCCTACTGCACATATTGTTCTGTGTTGACATTTGAAGTTGTTATTGCCTGCTTTTTTCGCTGTTTGTATGCTGTATTTACAAAAATTCTTGCATGATTTTTTGGGGCCGGTATGTTTCATACGCATAGCTCATAGTTCCGCTTACTGTCCTGTATTGGAGTCATTAATCTGTTATTGTTTGTATCCAATCCTTGCTGGCAACCAAATTTGTCGGCCGTGCTGGATCTATTGTTGTGAATTGGCAGTTAATATGTAATGATGTGTAGCGAGGTGTACTTGTAAATTAATTCACTGAGTGCTGATCTAGCGGGCATATAGCATTCATGTCATTCGAAATTGTTCAGACTAACGTGGTATTCAGTGCAGTAGTGCAGGCCTATCTTTTCGTTATCAGTTGAAGTGAGTAATCTAGTGATACTGGTTGTGGTATTCTTGTATCTTGATTTAACCTCAGTTCATTTGTTGTTGTTTCTATTTGAATAAGGTGCCCTATGCAGCTTATAGGTTCAACGCAGATATTGACTTGAATTGATTTGACTTGATTATAAATGACATTGATCTTAGTGTTGATTATGCTGAGTTGCTGAATGTTCAGCCTTGTGGTTGATATTGCTGCTGTCATATCAAAATGCTACTGTGCTGATTTTGTGTGGTTGGGCGACCAATTTGGGTTTAAATTGTGTATGAATTCCAGTTGAATATACAGTATAAAAGCCTACATTGAATTACTGCGATGTAAGCTGTAGTAGGAAGTTTGGGTGTGGACACTTCATCAAGTGTGCTGCATTCTGCACCCACTAAACCCAAAATGTATATACTTTACCACCCAGCATAAATGGTCAGCCTTGATTCTATACCTAAGCGCATCTTACTTTTTAGTTCAACCAGACCACATGCTGCGATTACATTGTAGGCTACTGACTTCGCCTTAGGTTTATTGCATGTCTGCATCAAAAGTTGTTTGAAATAAAAGCTTCAAAAACAAGCTTAGAGTACTGTCTATTTATTGATGATGTTAGAGCTTCTCAATAATTTGATATTTAGTTGATTTTTGCCAGTCATAAAATCATAAAATTAAAAAGATCATTCGAATTTTGCTACGCATTGAAATATCTTTTTTTTTTTTTTTTTTTTATTTTCTTCTTATTTATTTTTTCTTTTTTAATCTTGCCTTCCCTTCGGACCTGTACGTTACTAGTGTCTTGATTAACCATGTGCGATGCTCCTTTACTAAGCCTAAACTGTAATAAACCGTTGGAAGATTGCGAAAATCTACTTGAATTTTTGGCCTCGAGTCAAGTAGCCGACTCTACTAACGATACCAACTGTTGTGACTCACTAATAAACACTTGCTCTAACTCGATTTCCCGCTGTAAATATTTTGATTTAATCCCTAAATTCGTAACTGAAAATAATTGTTCGCTGTTACTTCTTCACGTTAATATTCGATCTTTACAAAAAAACTTTGATAAACTCTTCGAAACCCTAAACGAATTTTCGCCCAAACCTGATGTAATTTGCTTATCTGAAAGTCGAATTAAAACTTCACCTTTCGTCAACATTAATATACCAGGTTATGAATTTGTTTTCAGCAGTCCCCGCGTTAACTCTGGTGGTGTTGGTGTTTATATTTCTACTCAGCTAAACTTCTACAATGTACAGCAAAATTGGATAGGGTTTGAACATTGTGAAGACATTTGGTTGAGCGTTGAGGATCGGAGGTCTAACCAATATTTTAACATCATTGTCCTCTACCACCACCCAAATACTAGTATACCAGAGTTTATTAGTAAACTAGACGATGCTTTCTGCAATCCCCTCCTAACTAACCGATGCACATATGTTCTCGGCGATATTAATATAGATATCAATAACTCAAACCGATCCAAAGCTGCTCAAGAATATGTCAATGTTTGGTCCTGTAAGGGCTTTTATCCTATTATAACTAAACCTACTAGTGTTGCAGAAACTTCTACGACAATAATTGACCACATAATTAGTAATGATTTATCACGCCGGTTATTCCCTATGATAATTAGAACGGATATTACCGATCACTGCCTAACTGCTGTTGTGGCCTCTAACAATAACGAACGTACTCATATTGAACCTAGGAAAATTCTGCGCAGAGATATGAGCCGCTTCTCGACAGAAAACCTTAACTACGATGTTGAACAATTTGTTGATCGCTTTATTGAGAACCTAACTGAAATTACTACTGATAATTTCAACACCGTTTTTGATTATATTATTAAAACTTACAAACGCACTCTAGATCAGCATGCCCCCGTAAAACCAATGTCGCGCAAAAAACAACGTCTTCACAACAAACCCTGGATTACCAAAGGTATATTAATTTCTATTCAAAGTAAACAAAAGTTGCACAAATCGCACTTCTTAGAAGGTAATGATGTCTCCAAACTGATATATAAAACCTACGCTCACAAACTTACTGAAGTTAAAAGCCTGGCTAAAAAATTGTTTTTTGCCCAGGAATTGACAAATTACAAAGGTGATGGAAGTAAAATGTGGGAAGTCATCAAAATCCTTATTCCTTTAAATTCTACTAAAAAGTCCAAAGTAGCACCCGGCAAATTAGAAATCGACGGCTCTCTTATCCAGGATCCAAAACTTATCGCCGATAAATTTGGTAAGCACTTTAGTAACATTGCTGCCTCTATCACTGACGGCATAAATCCCTCAACACATTCAAGCGACTTCAAACGATTTTTATCGAATAGAGTCACTGACTCAATTTTTATGCAGCCTACCGACCTGGCTGAAGTATTTAGTACCATTATGACGTTAAACTCTAGTAAAAGTTGTGGCGTTGACTACATTCCGACTAAAATAGTAAAAATATATGCCCCTATTATATCTGAACCTCTATCACTATTGCTAAATAAGGCCTTTTCGTTGGGATTATTTCTAGATAGCTTAAAAACTCCTAAAGTAGTTTCAATTTACAAATCTGGAGATAAACGCAACCCATCTAACTATCGACCTATTTCCATACTATCGTGTTTTTCTAAAATTTTTGAAAAATTAATATTTGCTAGACTAGATTCCTTCATCTGCAAACATTCGATTCTAGCTTCGAACCAATATGGTTTTCGTAGAGAGAGTTCTACTATGCACGCCGTTACCCATTTGTACTTACTGCTGCTTACGATAACATTAGTGCTAACCTTCATACTGAATTAGTTTTCCTTGATATCAAAAAGGCCTTTGACACCGTCAACCATGAAATATTAATACAAAAACTAGAACATTACGGAATAAGAGGGATTGCAAATGACCTGCTTAAGTCATATTTACGACGTAGAAAACAATTCGTCACGTTAGATGAATTAGAACATTCTGATCTTTTCCAAATTAAATGGGGTGTACCCCAAGGCTCCACTCTAGGTCCATTATTGTTTCTACTTTACATTAACGATTTGGTTAACTGTACATCGGCTACATCTTATTTGTTTGCAGACGACACCTGTCTTAGTTTTAGTGCCTCGTACACAACTAAATTAATTGGAGATATCAATAGTGAACTGAATAAAGTTAATCACTGGATGAAAGCTAATAAACTTCGTATTAACCCATTTGTGCCTGGCGTCCTATATATAGGACGCCTGCTTAATTTAGGATTACTCTTTGCATATTATATTTTTGAATACAGCTGAAGTTGGACTACGTTTATGAGTAAATTTGACACATATGACAGCAGTTTTTTTCATAATTGCTTTATCAGGTGAGACGTGACGTCATTTTGAAATTCGTTTATTTCGCGTTTTTGAAAATATTGAGAGTGCGTACAGAGTTGAGGCAATAATTGCGCATTGCCACACAAGTTCCGAAAAAGTTATCTAGTGTATTTATTTATTAGTAATTTTCCTGCTCCATGGTAAATGTTAAAATTTTTCTGAACTTATAGTTTTCGAGAAATTTTATTTCAAATACTAGCGTCCTACATATAGGTCGCTAGGCACACGTGATAGCAAAATGTGCGTCGCTGCGATACCGCTACAGCGTATGTTCAAGTAAAGTTTGCAAGTCGCCATTCTCATGCGCTATAAACCATAATCTCAAGCAGCAATCTCACGCTATTGTATTTTCCAAAACAATCAAATAGATAATTAAATTTTTAAGTAGATAAATAAAACTTGCAAGTTATCAAGCTCTTTCATCTGGTTCTGCTATTGAACCCCTTTTTTTAAATCCCACCTGCGCTTAGCATCAACAAGTTTATCAGTTTTGCGAAAGATAGCACCGCTTTTCATCTTTCCGCCATAAAAGCTATCAATCTAAACCTGATCAATGACGCCTACTCGTCTAATCAGGGCCTATATATAGTTTCAAAATATCGAATTGTTATGAGAGGTAAAATAATGATAGTGGTGTCTAATTTTACATAGGCTCGATGTTTCCAACTACAACGCGTGGCAACTGTAGAAAATTTGCAATATTGAAAATCGAATAGATATGCGTCAATTTTGACGATATAGGCCCTATTGTTAGAACGCATTTGTCTCAATTAGGGCAAGCCGCCTGAAAAAGGAATGCGGGAAAACCTCAAAAAAATGTTATACATAGGACATTCGGTGTGATGTTTATAAGCATTGGGTAATGCCGCAAAGTGGACAAACGAAGTGTTGCCACTGTCACATGAAAACTACAACAAGATGTAAAAAATGCGATGTTGGCCTGCATGTAAAATGCTTCAAAGGTTATCATAGTCTGTAAAGTAATGTCTTTTCTGTGATTTTCATACATAAAGAACTGTTTTAAGAACTCTAAAATGCTCTTATCAATTTTATGCTTAGTGAAAATTTTGTTGTGCTTATTTGGTTACTCGTAGAAATCAGACTTCAATAAAATACTCTGAAAACAGACAAAGCAAACAATAAAAACTGATTACACAACACGTACGCATTACGCTCATGCGTCTTCAAACTTTGATAACGGATTTGCCTAGCGTCCTACATGTAGGACGGCTTTTATCTCAAAAAGTACGCAATAAATTTAAAAAAAAAAAATCGGAAAAATTTTTATAGATGTTCATTAGGCAATCTTCAAGTTGTTATAAAAAATTTTCAAGTATTTCAACCTTCGGCACAAATGGGTTAATGCTCAAAAATCAACTGCCCTGTTGATACCCAGAAAACTAACAAGCATATTCATAATATAGACGTTTTGTATAATGGTGCTAAGATCAATGTCTGCAAATCAGTGAAATACCTGGGCGTACACATTGATCGTGATCTTAGCTTCAAGCCCCACATACAAATCCTTCAAAACAAGCTTTCTCGCTTTCTAGGAATCATGTTTAAAGTCAAAACTTTTCTTCCAAAATATGCACTGTCTCAACTATATCATGCAATGTTCAACTACCATCTACTCTACTGTATCACTATCTGGACCTCCACATATTCAACCTACCTTAACTCCATTCGCATCCTCCAAAACAAAGTAGTTAAACTCCTAGCGGGTATTGATTGGAGACATTCTAGTTCCAGTGCCTATAAGTCGTTGGGTATTCTCAAACTCGATGACATGATTAAAATTCAAACCGCCCTATTCGTCCATAGCCATTATAACAACAAGCTACCTCCTAACCTACAGGGCTACTTTACTAACGTTGACGCATGTCACTCTTACGCAACTCGCTGGCAAGCATGTGAACTCAATTATCACATACCAAGGTTTAGATCTTTAAAAGCATAGCGCTCAATCAAATATATGGGGTTAAAATATGGAATTCAATTCCTTTAGAGATAAGGAAATTACATTCAAAAAAATTCAAAACATCCCTGAAAGACTTTTACTTAAAGAGTTACTAACAAGTTCCATTGTTAAAAAAAAAAAAAAAAAAGCACAACGTTTAGAGGGAACAAGTGTCACAGGAAACTCCATAAAATCTTTTTTATTAAGTAGGGTTATTGTTTAGCAACTGCACTTTTTAATTAACAATTTATACAAATCTATAATTTAGTTTTAGGGGTGGCTGCTTGACTCGAAGACTTGAAGGTCCCTTCGCAGTCTCCCTGTCCTATGATTTTTATTGTTTTGTTGTTGTTGTATTTGATCTGTTACTTTACTGTTGGACAAATAAATTACTTCTGAGTCTGACTTTATTATGTCTCTATTGGTGACTTTGCAGGTATTGCTGTACTAGGTTAATATTAATTCAAAGGGATCTTATTTTAGTTTGGATGTATCAGCGTAATATATCATGGGGTTAGTGCAAAGTTTACCTGCTGAGTATATTCCAAAAAACATAAATTACCTCATAACATTTCATCTGCGTGCTTATGAATCAAAACATTTTTCCTAGCATGGAGTTCATTAAAAGCAGCAAATTTTTGCTGACTGTAGGCTAGGCTACAGTCAAAAAAATAATTTTGAATATCCAATGCAATCTATTGTTTTGACTTTATAGTATTGTAGGGACTGATGCGGATGCCCTCTGGTCTAGGCCTATGAAGAAGACCTTAAAACTTTTAACCAAACTTCAACACTTCAACATTACAGAATTACAGTCTATCACTGCATTTCAAGCTTTCATAGAGCAATCAGGCTCCTAATCAAATCAAGTCTAAGTTTCTTGGTGTTACTTTATCCATGGTCTGTAAATTACTAGTCTGCTAGTCAATGCTAGTTTTTGCTGTTTAAACTTTTTACTTAGCGCCACCTATTGACAGGTTAGTAAAAGTTGGCAGCTGCAGGCAGTTGCAGTGTGACTTCAGGAAAGGTGCAAAAGATTCGGCTATCCTAATTCACGGTGTAAAGTTATGTGTAGTTAATATCGACGCGTTTTTATAGAGTTTTAACACTGATTTTCGAAAAGTATAAATTTAGAGTGATGAAAATGAAAAATAAAACCTCATACATGATTTAATTAATATGTTAGTTGAAGGTATCGAATACTGGATAGCCTACCGGTACCGTATTTGCATGCTTGAACAGTTAAACCACCATACCTAGAGTCTGCGTGGTTGAGTGCATGAAAGAATCACCTAGTATGAAATAAAATGGTTATAGCGAATACTTATTGTATCACACAGGTATAGGAGTAATCTGGTGGTTGCTCAATTAGTCTTTAGACTCAACTAAACTCGTGGGAACTTATCAGTAGACGATGGTGTTTGAATTACTGGTAATCATGAGTAGACTTACAGTACCAAAGCAAAACTGGCTGGGCCATTTTTGAAGGCCTCAAAGTTTATTTGTGAATGTCGGTTTTATCTGAAATACACTGTGGTTTCATGGTCTTATAAATGCTTACAGTTACCAGTAACTTTTGCACCTTCAAATTAGGAAGTGTTTATTTTCCCACTAGAAGCTAAATAGTTTTTAGGTCTATTTTGCCGGATATAGTGCAATCCATATAGTGTGGATACTCAAGGCTGTTTTTGAGCGCCGGCAAAATAGCTTGTACGTCTATTTTGCCGGAAGTAGATGCTGACTTTACCTACTGCTGGCAAAATAGGCCTAGAAACTATTTTGCCATTTACGGCAAAATAGACAGCAGTACCATTGAATTATTCTCTGTAGTCTATGGCTATTTGTGCTCATAAAGCTCCTTTGTGTTTATAACAATGTATTTATGATATGTATTATTTTAATGTAGATTATTAAAACAAATACGGCTAATGATATGACCTGTGGTGACTATTCCATTCAATTCAAGACTTAATCTTAGGAATGGATCGACCACGAAGAGTTTGTAATTTTACCCAGTGGTCCGATATGGTATATGATGAAGATACGGATCTTTTTCTTAATCAGGTCACTAGCGGTATGCCATACTGGTTTCAGAACTGTCAGTAAGATATTACATTTATTTTAGTTTTAGAGATTGTGATGATAACTGCTAGTTTATTTGTTTACTAAGTGGTGATATTTAATTTACAAAACAAAATATTAGCACAATAAAGAAGTCATGAAAGTTCCTTGGTAAGAGAAAGCAAAAGGTCTCACAATAAATGTTTGTATAACCTGTTAAGTTGACGTAGCGTGAAACTGGTTTAATAATAGGTACAATGACAGCTTGCTATCTCGCAATAAATGTCGCCATCTCACAATAAATGTTACCATCTTGCAATAAGTGTTTGTATAATCTTTTACGTTAACGTAGCATAAAACTGGTTTAATAATAGCTATGATGACAGCTTTAGTTGTGACATTGTGATACAGTACACACTAACCAAGATAATAGGTGAATGCAATTTTTTAGCTTGAAACACCTTTGCTCCAGGAAGATAAGCATTCTTACGCAAATACACATGAAGATGATTCAACATTATTTGATCATGGAAGAATGAGCAGTTTGGATGATGAACTTTGTGACAATGTGAATCAAAGCATTCAGAAAAAAGCAAATGCTGGTGATGGTGCCCATTCAGTCTGCTTCAAGAATGAAGAAATACTCAAATTAATTGAAGTTAGTTTGGATGAGAGAGGCTACTCTCGCTTCCTTGCACACAGTTGTTACAAAATTCTGAAATATGATTTGGAAATATTACTACACACAACAACAGAGCAAGCAGCCTTGCAAGCATGCGGCAAGTTAATGCAAAAAACTTTTGAAATCAACATTTCTTATGAAGATGGCAAGGTGTGTGTGCTTGATTATATGGTGTAATGTATGATACATTTCTAAATATTGACATAATTTTAAAGAATATTTTAAATCTAACCGCTTGCAGCAGCTTCATTTAATGGTTTGCGCGTGTTTGATACACAATTACAAGTTTGGAATTCCGTTTCTATGTTCAGTATAAAGGCGTAGCACCCCTAGACTAGGCATTCATTTCCTGTAGTCCTTGAAAAATATGTACTGTGTAATTGCAGTCACTTAAATGAATCAAATGAAAGCAAGTAATGTTGGGATCTTCCAAAATAGTCAAGACATTCATTAAATGGTTGCTTTATACTTACGCACTTATATTGTTTTCTTGTTGATGAAGACAGGTAATATAATGATTACTATTAGCTTTTGCTTTGTATTTGCACTTACACACTTATATCGTTTTGTTAGATGAAGACAGGTAATGCAATGATTACTTTTGCTTCGCATTTGTTGTCAAGTGAAAGTGCTTTCACTCTTTCACCATGCACCAGCAAAATCATTTTAGTAAGATGATAGTAGTAGTAGTAGTGTCTTTTATTTCTGCACCGTCAAAATAAATTAACACAGCAATATAGGATTTCAAATACAAACGGACACAGAAAAGGGAAGAAGCGACAAAACGATCAACGTTGTAACATGCTAGCGAGAGTGAAACTTGAAGATGAGGGGAATAGTAGGCATGGTCGCAACACCCGATTAATTTAAAATAGGGTAAAAAAGAACAAAAAGCAAACATATGACGGCGAGATAAAAAAGACACTGGAGAGACCACAGCTCCAACACCGCTATGATATAGTGCAATGGTAGGAACCATAACAGTGTACGGCATTTCGAGGTTACTCAATGTCGTCACAGTGCAACTAGAAAGAAAAGAGAGTCCCAACCTAACCCCATACCAAGCGCCGTTGAGACCATAGAGTAACCACAAAAAGCCAGACAGGCAAAGAAACCTACCTAAAGAAATCCTGTCCAGCATGACCGCAGATTTACGACAACTATCAATCAATTTTCTGGACCCGCTTATCCTTGGGGGGTCGCGGGGGCAGCAGCTCAAGTTGGAGCCTCCAAGCATCTCGATCCTCTGCAACAAAGGATAGATGCTCTGCTGGGATGCCAAGGCGAGACCAACTAAGATCTTCTAGGTAATCTCGCCATCGAGTTCTGGGACGGCCTCTAGGCCTTCGACCAATCGGTGTTGAACAGAGCAGTTTTTTAGCTGTTCTTTCCTGGGGCATTCGTGTCACATGTCCATACCAACGCAGTTGCGATCTTTCTAGTCGGAGAAGCAGCGATTCGATGTTTAGAGATTCACGAATATCTGCACTTTTAACCTTGTCCAACAAGATCAAACCGCTAATTCTTCGCAAGAATCCCATTTCCGCTGCTTGAACTCGAGACCTCACTTTCTCATTCATGATCCAACACTCATGGCCATAAGTCAAAATAGGAACATAGACCGATCTGAAAATGGATAGCTTTGCCTTGGTGCAAAGCTCCCGTTTCAGTACCACAGATCGGTGGAGCTGGCGCATTACTGCACTTGCTTTTCCGATGCGGATATCCAATTCGCTATTTTGTCTGCCGTCACTTGTGAATGAGACGCCGAGGTACTTGAATTTCTCTGACTGTTTTAGTGGTACTCCATCAATTTGGAGAGAGCACTGCTTTGGTTGTCTGGACAGGCACATGGTTTCTGTTTTTGTTGTACTGATTTTCATTCCGGCAACAGAGTATGCATCCGAAAACCTGTCAAGAGCTTGCTGGAGACCATTTTGGGTAGAGTCGAGTAGCACGAGATCATCTGCAAATAACAGACGTTGTACAGTGCATTCACCGATCTTTACTCCGCCACAAGACTCACTGTTCTTAACTATTCTATCCATATAAATAAGGAACAGAATAGGTGAAAGAGAGCAGCCTTGCCGTAGTCCCACACTTACTCTGAAAGGTTTCGTCGTTGCACTGTTAACACGAACACAGATCTCGGAATGCATGTACAGCGACTTAATGGCAGTTAGTAACTGGCCATCAATGCCATACTGCAACAGCACCGCCCAAAGCTTGTCTCTAGGAATGCGATCATATGCTTTTTCAAGATCAACAAAACATGCATTGACCTCTTTTGCATATTCCCACGACTTCTCAAAGATTTGCTGCAAGGCAAAGATCTGATCCATTGTGCTTCGGCCAGGACGAAAGCCACACTGAGCATCTGTTAGCTTAGGCTCGACTATTTCACGGCATTTCTTTTCAAGGCATTTGGCATAGACCTTACCCGGGACACTGATGAGAGATATGCCCCTATAATTGGTGCATTTTCTCTTGTCTCCTTTCTTGTGGATAGGTATTATCACACTAGTTTGCCATTGCTTTGGTGCTTGCCCAGTACTACACGCCACCTTACAAACACGAGTCAGCCAACGAACACCATGTATGTTCATTGCTTTTAACATTTCAGGTCTGATATCATCCTCACCAGGTGCTTTTCCAGTTTTCAATGATTTGATTACTGCATTCACATCTGCTTCGGTTATCTGAATATCTTCCCCAACCTGTTCTTCGTGAATTTGTATCGGTGTAGCATCAACTGGGTTTAAAAGATCACTAAAGTAGTCTCTCCACCGATTCAAAATAGCATCTTGATCTTTCAGAGTCACACCATTTGAATCTTCGATAAAGAGAGCGGCTCGAGATCTTTTTCCACGCAAACGGCGAATGGTCTGCCAGAACACTTTGTTTGCCGTTTTGAAATCATCGTCTAACCTTTCTCCAAATTCCTTCCAGGCCCTTTCCTTAGACAGTTTAACTTTTGTGGCTGCCGTCTTACGTGCTTCAGAGTACTGCGAACGAAGTTCAAGTGATGACTTATTTGCAAGCCAGGCCTTATAGGCCACTTTTTTCGCACGAATAGCTTCTTTAACTTCTTGGTTCCACCAAGGAGTTCTTTTCTCGCTACTCTTCGTCCCTCCAACACGCTTACGTCCACAACAGTTAGTAGCGGACGTAATGACTGCTGTTCGAAACAAACACCACTCAGTTTCAATGTCTTCAGTAGAGGTCGGAAGTTCTTTGAACTTAGATGCAATGTTGTCTGCAAATGCAGTTCGTACCTCTTTGTCAGCCAATGATTCCCATTTGATTCGATAAGTTTCTCGTGGTCGAAAAGTCTTTCGTTTTTTCAAGGGTTTCAAAGCTTTCAAAGTGCAGACAACTAGGTGGTGATCAGTTGACAACTCAGCCCCTCTTTTAACACGGACATCAGACACGGTAGAAAACAAGTCCGCCGAAACGATACAAAAATCAATCAGGGAGCGTTGTCCCAGAGAGTCTCTGTACCAGGTGTACTTATGAATTCTTTTGTGCTGAAAAAATGTGTTCATTATGCACAGCCCATTGGTGGCACAGAACTGCAATAAACACCTTCCGTTCTTGTTAATGTCAGGGTCACCATGTTGCCCAATAACACCTTTCCAGGTTGCATTGTCGATGCCCACATGTGCATTGAAATCGCCCAAAAGGACAAGGGATTCTGATGAAGTTGCTTTTCCCAATGCAACCTCAACTTCCTCCAGAAAGGCTTCGTACTGTGATTCTATGTTAGGTGCGTACACCTGCAATATACACAGAGATCGCTCCTGCAGCCTTAGCTTTAGAAGACAAACCCTTCCTCCTAGTGGTACCCAGTCAACGACACATTCAGCTATGTTGGGGCTCACAAGTAAGCCAACACCAGCTTGAGCAGACATTGCTGCATCAACACCTGAGTAGAAAATTTTCCACCCATCGTTCAACTCGACAGTTCCAGAACCCCGGCGCTTTGTTGATGAAATTCCCACAACATCAAGGCGATACTGTTGGGCTTCGCAAACAAGCTCCTGCTCTTTTCCTGTCAGTGACGAAACGTTCCAGTTCCCGATAGCTAGATCCCGGCAGTTTGGTCCAACTCGAGTACGTTTTCTGTGCGCTGCCCCCATTTGCCTCCCCAAACGCTTAGCGACTGCGTTGGTGGGTTTCCGGTGACGGTCAGCTTGTGGGGGAGACTGTAGCTTATTTTTCGAACGAGTCCCTCTGCCTAAAACTCGAACGCGGACCTTTTTATCCTGCGCGCCGTCCGATGCAGCATGAATATTGTTATTACAACTTTCCATTTAGCTACAGCATTGGATTGCTACTTGGTCTGTTTCTCTCCTTCGACCTTACCGCCATGGGTGACCCTGATGGAAGTGATTAAACACTACCGACGGCGTTGCTCTAAGGATCAGCATGACCGCAGATTTACGACAACTATCACAAATGAAAATATAAAAAAGATTATATCTCGTAATTGAAATAGTTTTATTAGGATTTTAACAATGCACTAAGACTATGCATCCCATGCAGGAGTGTGTACAGAGATTGTGTAATAAAATTGACAAGATCAAGTTGTTTGCGAATCTGGGGGCAAGACTGTTTCAGGAAACTGGTGGTCTCTCAAGATGGCAAGAGCTAATAAACAACGAAAAAAAAAAAATAATAATAAAAAATTAAAATAAATAAAAAAAAAAAAAAAGGAAAATTGTTATGCTGTTTGAGAGTGAGCCGAAGACATAGCAAAAAGAACCGAGTACAATTTGGCATGCAATAGATCCTGCCATCTCACCATATCTAGGCCTAAAATAGCTAAATACAAATGTCCAAAAGCGACGGTGGGTTTGAAGTTAGGTGAAATCACAGGGCTCGACGTAAGTTACCTGAAAAAAAAATAGCAGAAAGCAGTTTTCTGTTCGAAACAATTTAACCTATGCAGGCAGGGTTAAGGAAGAGCTAGTAGCTATTTAAAAGGTGCTGTTTTAATTTTTTCTTAAACGCGGCGATTGTCTTAGATTCTCTAATAGGTAGCGGGATATTATTCCATGTTTTGGGACCAATATGTCTAATTGATTGCTGACTGACAGTACCACGACAGCTTATTGGGATTACGCGACTATTGCTTCGAGTTGTAATTGAAGTAGACTTGGATTGGAAAATAGGATCGAAAGCCGATGGTAGAGTACGGTTATGGAATCTAAACATAAGTACAGCCATTTCATATCTAAATATATCGTTAATTGTTAGTAAGTTGTGCTGTTTCATCAGTGGCAAGACGTCTTCATTACGGCTTATTCCTAAAGTCAGTCGAATGAATTTATTACAAATACTCTGAAGTTGATTTAGGATTGTCGAATTACCATGGTTCCAGTTAATTATACTGTACAATAGCGAATACGACTTATTATCAGAGAATGATAAATCGATAATAAAGAATGTTTATTGAGATAAGGTTTGACTCGAATCACGGCACCCAAGGTAGCACGCAATTTACTCTTAAGAGCTAGCATATGCTCCTTCCAAGATAAATTTTCATGAATTATTGTTCCTAACACTCGCACTGACGACACTCTTTCAATTGGAAAGTTTCTTATTACTAAATTTAGATCACTGGGGGGAGTCTTGGAGTTAGCAGTCTTGAAATATACACACTTTGTTATGTTAGCATTTAGGAAGAGCTTGTTGGCGACCAGCCAATTATCGATATTACAGAGTTCGTCGTTCCCTTTATCGAAAAGCGTTCGGGCCGTTTTGCCACTGATAAAAATACTTGTATCATCAGCAAACGACAAACTAGTTCCGTATTTCAAGCAATTAGGGAAGTCATTGACGTAAATAATAAATAATAAAGGGCCAAGAATCGAACCTTGAGGCACCGATAAATTTATCTCATTAATATTGGAAGAAGCAACACCGTTGTAACAAACCTGTTGAGTGCGTCCAGTCAGGTAACTCATAAACCAGTTTAAGGCTGTGCCTCTAATGCCATAATGATCAAGTTTATGCAAGAGAATTTTATGGTTAATAGTATCAAAAGCTTTCGAGAGGTCAAGAAAAATTCCGAGGGTACAAAGCTTTTTTTCGAATGATGCAGCGACTTTGTCAACAAGCAGACAATTAGCATGGGAAGTAGAGTGACCTCTTCTGAACCCAAACTGGGAATTAGAAAACAAGTTGAAGCGATCAAAGAATGAATACAGCCTCCTGTAAACGATTTTTTCGAGAATTTTTGAGAAGCTTGACAGCAAACTAATTGGCCTATAATTGTTTAAATTCTGAACATCACCCTTTTTGTGAATTGGCACTACTTTAGCGTGTCTGAAAGCGGTGACAAATTTACCCTGACAAAGGGACAGATTAAAGATATACGTCAAAGCGTTAATGATATTATCAGGCAAATACTTTAATACAACAGGTGGTATTTCATCCCAGCATGAGCTATGCTTCGGGGATGTTTTGTTAATAATCTGCTTTACTTCATAGGGGGAGGTGGGATAAAAGAAAATGGAAGAAGGATTGGCTGGTGCTAGGTATTCTTGAAAGGGTATAGATGGTTTAGGAAGTTGGTTTACGAGATTAATAGCAATATTAGAGAAAAAGTCATTAAACTCATTTGCTATTGGTAAAGGGTCACAAGTTTTCTTCCCATTGATAAAAAAGGATGAAGTGGCACTGTCAAAGACGTTCTACCAAGAAGACTGTTTATATACTGCCACGTTTTCTTTACATTATTATAAAAGTTCTTGAATTTTTTTTGATAAAACTCTATTTTTTTAACTGGATAAGATGAAAATACATATTTCTAATCTTATGATATTGGTTCTTAGAAGTCAGGTCACGCCGTAGAAGATATTTTTTATACAATCTATCTTTTTTTAACATTAGGCGTCTCAGTTCACGATCATACCACTCAGAATGTTTGGTTGTTTTAGAAGATTCTTTTAGGGGAATGAATTTCTCAAATTTTTCAATTAGCAAATCATATAAATTCTTAAAACAGTCATCAGGATTATCTTGATTTTCTACACTGCAAAGGTCAGCATTTTCTAAGAAAGCACTAAATTTTTTAAGGTTACTTAGAGCATAACACCTTACTTTAGAAACCGAGTTGGTTTTGATTTTTCCAAGATTTGATACTTGTATGACTGGTAGGTGATCAGCCACATAATGCGCAATTATACCACTTTTGATACTAGTATTTGAGACATTGGTCCATATATGATCAATGGCAGAAGAGCTCTAGTCAGTGATTCTAGTAGGTTTGTTGATCAAGGGGTAGAAGTTGTAATTAAACATGATATCTGTGAATTGTTCAGTCGTTTTATCAGAGAGGTCAAATAAATTAAGGTTAAGGTCTCCCATCAGGAAACATTTACTTTTGGTTTTATTTAGTTCACCTAATACCAGTTTAATAGAATCGAAAAAGCCATTTAGCCCCAAGTTATCATTACGAGGAGGTCTATAAACAGTGCCACATATCAGCCTTTTACCTTCAAAATGTATAGTAACAAATAGAGATTCAAAAAGTTTTTCTTGCATGATTGAAAGTTCGGCATAGGGAGTAAAAATTAAGCTCTGTTTAACATACATTCCAACACCACCGCCTCGGCTGGCAACTCTAGGATTAGATATATAAACATATCCATTTAGATTCATGTGTTGACCAGTAGTATGGGGTTTATCCCATGTTTCATTTACTGCAATTATATGAGGCTGATAATCTAAACCCGCAATCAAACTTTCGAATTTAGTAAAATTGTGAGGATTATTGAGAGATCTAACATTTACACATATAGTGCTAAAACTGCATTCTTCATTCTTTCCAGATAAAAGCTTATGAACTTCTTGAACAGTTAGATAGGAATCCAATTGGTTATTAATTAAAAACATGTTATCAGCGTCATCAAGATCATGATCAAAATGATTGGGCACATTTGACAGTAATCTATTAAGGTCATCAGCAGAAGGTAGTGGTGATTTAGGGTCATGAAACAACTCAGAAAAGTCCTTGTCGGTTAAGGAAAAAAATGGCAAGGTAGCTGCAGCACACGAGATGCATAGGCAATCATTGTAAAAGGGTTTCATTTGAGAGGTTATATTCAAGTGATTGATACATTTTTGATGAAATTCTGCACTACAGGCACAGCAAGACTGGTACTTCTGTCGTTTTGAAATTGGTGCTTCACAGATTTTACAGAAGGTAATTGAGGATTTTGCTGCTTTGGGCATATAATATATAAGTTAAGTAAACAACTAAAAAATTAAAAAAAAAACAACAAAAAACAAAAACACTCACACAAACAGAAATAAATAAAGAAAACTATGTAACTATAGCAGAACAGTAAGGAAGCCTTTTTGCTGAAGCCAATAAGCAAGTTGACGCTGGTACGGTACATGAGCTTTGCCAAAGAAATTTAATATGAATAACCAATAATTTGATTTCTGATGTTGACACAAATCATTGTACAACAACAAAAAAAAAAGTATAGAAAATTATAGGTGATACTGAAGGTTTAAAATTAAGACTATCCTTAGATTTATGTACTGAACTAGTCACATTTTACCCAGAAACAGCTCGAGCATAAGCAGGTTTGGACTTAATTTTATTTATATCATCAAAATCATGTATCACCTGTCTTCTATTGTTGTGGAAGACATAAACATCTCCCTTCATGGTTCACACAGATCTCCACCGAAAAGCACTCCTAGCAGCTTCAAGAAGCTTCAGGCGGCGCTTTGTCAAAGATTCCGTGATGACCAATCCAGAACTCTTCAAGATCTTTTTCTTCGCGTAGATGTAGTTGCGTTGAGTTCTCCGGAGGAACTTGATGATTACCGGGGTTCCCTTACGAGCAGGCAAGGGATGGGCAATATCAAGATCATGGACCTGCAATGGTGTTTCCGGTTTAATCTTCTCATTGATTAAGTCACACACAAAATTTTCACATTCTAGGTACTTCCCCTCTTTTGGAACATCCTTGGCTCCATGGATGATGAGACAGTTTGATCGACCATACTGCTCAAGATCATCGATAGATTTTTCAGCACTCTGAATCCTATCCTGGGTAGAACAGACTAGAGCCTTTAAATCATCGACCACAGCGTACAGATCTTGAAGCCGCTTCCATTGCTCTTCTAAGTTGGCAGGCCTACCTGAAAAAGAAGGAAAAGCAGCAGCAACTGGGTTTGGTGTTGTATTACATGCTGTTACAAAGTCAGCCTTATACTCATCCAGTTGTTTGTACACTCCATCCATCTTGGTAGCAATCTCATCGAGGAAATGTTGGTGACTCATCGCAATGATTGTTCGTACAGTGGATATAATCAGATAGTATTATATTTGAAAGACAAGATAATTAACACTTTAGCAAACTATGAAGCTTATCACAATTTAAGATATTAGGCAACAATCTTTAACAAACCTTACTCCATGTACCTTATTCAAATAGAATCACTTGTTTATGATCCACTTGTTTACAGTTAATTTATTTGCATATTAATTGTATCACTTCAATTAGCGATTGAAATTGCCTACATGTCCATGCTGAAACATTTAGTAATCTACTTGCTCTTTGGCAATATCTAATTAAAGGTGTGCAATTAGATTAGCATATGTCTGTTTTGGTAATTTGCTTCTTTTAGCTTTCCATAAATAACACTTGCTTAACATGTTTAAAGCTGTTACCGGTATCCATTTGCTGAAGTTAAGTATGTCACGTCTCTGCTAATGAATACATTGCAGGTATTTTCTAATCGCCACATCAAGTGCGTAGTTGGAAAGTTGTCCCTAAACTATTAGCAATGAAGAATCGTAAGCTGTTGAATGAAGAAACTTTCGATAAAATAGAAGAAATTACAGAGAGTGATCGGCACATTGTTCATTACCTAGCTGGAAGTAAAAAAAAAAGCCTGGGATTAAAAAAAAGCCTGGATTAAAAAAAGCCTGGGATAACTGCAGACGAAAGGTATGGTATGCATATAATGCATGAAAATGCCATTGCACTATTAGGCATATATGACTAAGTGATAATAAGTAAAGAGATAATAAGATGGGCCTTGAAAGACTTGCGAAATAAACGTTGTAAAAACCAATTGTACGACTAGTTTTCGGTTTGACCGCTCGTCAGGTAGACTCAGGTTTAGAAGCCGAGACCATTTGCTTGAAAGCCAGGCTCACTAACCACTCGGCCATTGGACTTACTACGTTCTACATGCAATGATAATGACCTACTTTGGTACTCTGATCAGTTTGATTACCTTTGTGCGAAGTTTGACGCAGTAGATTGTTTTGAAATCATTTTGTTTATGGAATACATGTAAAATTATCGAGTCAGAAGTTTGGACTTGGAATCGAACCCTGGGTCTACTGCTTCAAAGGCGTATCCTCTAAACAGTGCAAACAGTCATGTTGCCGAGAATTTATCATTTTACCATCTCACGTTGTTGCACAGTTCTGATTTTAAAACATTTGTTGGCTTGATTGGCCGACCATTGTGTTTTTGCTAGCACTTAATGTATTTGTGTAAATCTTCGTATTTTGCAGGAATTGGTGTGCGACGTTACAGTTGCCTTATTTTCAGCTGCCTAACATATTTGCTTAAGCGTAATAGAGATGACAAATTAATTACAACCAAACCAGAATTTGTCAACCTTCTTTTGGAACTAGAACACAAATATAGAATGCGCGGTACAAAAAAAGTGCTCGAAGACGAAATCATTTTTAAAATTGAAGTTCATAAGTTTATGGATCAAGTGAATGATGTTTGATTTTGATGATGAGACGATATGTGCGCTTGCGATCTTACTTTCATGCTAAACAATGAGCTCGAAATCAATTGCGGAAGAAACGGTTAAAAACTAATGCCCTGAGAAAAAACCTTAACTCTACACTAACTGCGAATAGGCTTACCTGCATAGTGCTTTGTTGTTCTTTGTTGCTTGCGCTCCAGTCACTGCATGAAAAATGCCCACCCTTTGCCTACAGTAATCTCTGTATCATCATATTCATTAACCATTTGCCAACAGTGGCGTAGCGAGAAATTTTAAAAGGGAGAGGGGCATAATTTCCACATTTTTTTTAAGCGTATTTTTTTTCGGCAGAATTAATTTGAAGCTAAATGAGAAACAAGAAAGGCTCTAGGGGGGTCCGGGGGCATGCTCCCCTGGAAAATTTTTGAAAATTTACATGCTGTAATGGCCATTTTAGTGCTTTTTGAATAATTTTCACGCAAATTTTGTTTAAATTTTTTGACCCTAGTTCTGAGTGCTTCGCGAAATATGACGCTTTTTTTCTCAAATTTTCGATTATGCGTGCTTAAGACGTAAGACTTATTGCTATCGAAGAGGTTCGAAATTGCGAGAAAATTGTGCACATCAAAAAGTTTTTGAAAATGGCTGGTGAGAGGGTGCATACCCCTCATCTTATCCCCCTTGATCCGCTCCTGGCCATAAGCCACAGAAACCATGCATATTTCAGTCACTTGGGACCACTAATTTTGCTCTTTTTTACTAAAAGATGAGGTCAAAAAGGGGAGGCATGGCACAATGCCCCCTCTAAATACGCTCCTGTTTGCCAACAATCTATCAAAGTTTTGGCACTAAAATTTGGGAGTAAATTACCAAATTGCGAGTAATAACCCCTGGTCTAGGGTCTAGTCTACGGACAATGGTGTAAAGATAACAGGAAATGAACAACCAAAAAGGTCCTAGTATTCCAATTAAATCGTGGGAATTGACTTTCTAAAATGCTATTTAAACTCTTAAATGTCGATCAATTTTTTCCAAAACTGTTGAGTCGAACATCTGCCTTCAAAAACGTCTAATTTCTTTTGACCCACCCGAAAAGGTTGACAGCTGGCAAGTTGCGACACAAAAACTTACAAGGTTGAGATAATTTAGCAGTGAGCAATAATTCCAAGTGAAATAAGCAATGCAATGAAGAGACAAAAACACTGCAACATAGAGTTGAAACAAATAAAATGTACAATTCTCGAGGCATAACAATAGAACTCAACATGACGCTACTAAATGTATAACTAGATGCAGACCGGTGGTTACATCTCTTTCAAGAGTTTTCTTGTGTCACATTTGACCCATTCACGCTTTTTCTAAAACAATTAATAGCTCTGACGTTGTAAGCGAACATGGGTGCTGTCGGTGCATCAGATCTCCTTCCACGTTGACGTTGGTGTCCAAAATGAGATTCCAGAGGGTCTTGATTTATTCGTCAAGTCATCACAAACTTAGCGCCAGCAGAGAAGCAAATTATCGCTTTAGTTGTCATAACCAGACCACTTTCTGTCGTTTTGCTTAGCAACACTGATTCGCGACCAGCATTAGATGAAACGAGATCCGTTGATTGCACTTCATGTTTCCAACTACGGAAATATCCAATGAAGTCATTCTTCCCATCTAGTACGCATCATACTTAAATTTTTATGAATTTGATTAACTTTATTGAATTGTATTCTGATGGGAATCCGATGCGATGGGATATACATGAATTGCTACAGGACGGAATAGGGCGGGGTAAAAAGATATGTTCCATAGACAAGCCTGAAAATATGCACCTATATTGAGCACACAAGCGAGGACGTAATCGTACCTAGAGTCATCAAGGGGATGGTTTGCTCGATACTTGATACCATCTGATTCTTTCTGACTCCAGTTATTGAACATTGACATGTTTGTAGACCATCCATCGCCTACATAATCGAAAGAAATTTTGATTAAAGCATTAGCAGAATCGACGAACTTGCATATGAATATATGTAATTGTGCTGATCAAATTAATTAATCACCGGAACAATAAGTCATGTTCACACAAGAGAAAAAGGGAATATTTTTAAAGAAGGTTTTTATTCCATCGCAACCAGAGCATAGGCATAAAGGGTAGTTTATTTCGTTTTACGTTACCTCTTGACACGTGGACAATAACATAGTTTCGGAGTCTACTTACCCACAATAGCGCAAATCAAAATCTCAGAATGCATTTCAATCTCGACCACATCATTATATATCATCCACATTAACTGCAGTGATCGAAGATTGTTGGTGGGGTAAAACGCAACAACGCCATCCAGCTCTTTGTTGGTGATTCCTCAACACATCAGCCATTAGGTTGTTTCCACGCCAAAAATTAACACTACCAAAGAGTGATAAAGCGCGAACAATGTCCGGCATTTAAAGACACAAAAAAAAGATGGGCTGCTTTTATCGACTTATAATATGAACATACAGATATGAGAAACAATCTTTTTGATACACACCTCTCACGTACACAGCCAACATGTGATCAGTCACTTTTTCTTCAGAAGATCCTATTGAATTGAGCGAGTCATCACCTGTATCAGCATAACCGATGACATTGTTGCTGTATAGCCGGTAAATTAAATCATCTGTACAATAAAGCAAGCTTGTGTTAGGTTCATAACATAAAGCAAAACGAACATCGGGGTTGTGTAGAAGTTTGCACAGTTTTAGCGCGCCGATGGCGCTTAGGCCTACCACAGGTGGTCGTTCATATCGTGCTAATATTCAGTTAACCACTATTTGCACCTGTCATCTTTCACGGTAAGTCCAACACAAACGTCATATGCAACTGTTGTGTAACGGCCCGGGCAATTATTCGGTTCACGTCGTATTTTTCCAAATTGTCTTTTTTCCAATAACGGCCCAAGGCGGAATTGCGGAAAACCGTGGTACGAAAGGTGAGAAAACACAAGCAGAAATGGAAAAATTCACAGACAAAATCAACTTTTGGTAACTAACAGACAAAGCCCACCTTTAATAGTCATCTCATCAATTATCATAACAGCCATTTTTTCATGTGTATGCTCAACTTTAGCAACTGCACAAGTCAATCGCTGCAAAAGATCTAATTGAATGCCTGGCTGTACAACACCTCCCTTGTTACGTTCCAACCAAAGTGTCGAAGGAGACGACAAAACTAAAACATCACGAATTGCTTGATATATGCAGCAGGGCTTTTGGCGTACAGGCGAAGGCTTTTGGCGTACAGGCGAAGGCTTTTGGCGTACCTTAAAAAATACACAATATTTGCTAATTTTAAAAAAGTAAAATGAACTTCGTTTTCTCGCTATTCATGGCAATCTAATATACAGTAGCTTGGAAGCTACTTGGAAGATATACATGCACAACGTACATAGCCTTCTTCTTTACTGCTCTCAACTACAATAACTTATATGCAAGTTTACATGCAACATTCTACTTTACACCCTTGCATTAACGCTGACTTGTTAGCTCAAACTATGCCAAATATTGCCAAAGGTGAAGGATTCTGAGGTAAAATGAAATTAACTTATCGGTAATAAAAACTGCAAAAATATACGTAGGCTCTATATCAAAACTGTAATTCTGTAACAGATCAAATTTCCGATAACTAACTCATACCGAATCATTGATGGAGGATAGCGACGTAAATGATTAGGCACATTGAGGTTTGTGCACTGAGTAGCCCACCATTCTTTGAGGAAGCTATGCTTATCATTTTCACTGCTCGAAATCACATTTTCAACAATGGCTTGAACAGAGTAATTTGGTTTAGCTCCACCAACTGCCAACTCTTTTTCTAATTCTTCACATCTGCAAAAAGTTATTTTTTGTGCAATATCCTGCTTTGTACGTTACTGCAACACATATAGAGCGACATAATAAGAATGATATGCACAAATTTTTTTTTTACTTTAATTTTTTTTTAACCACACAATTCTCTCAGATAGCAGCTCAGATGGCCGAGTGGCATGGAGCGTCTGTCTCTTGAGCTGTAGACTCGGGTTTGATTCCGAGTCGGGTCAAACCAATGACTTTAAAATTGGTATTCACAGCTTCCCTGCTTGACGTTCAGCATTTAAAGGACAGTGTGGAGAACAAGCCGGCAAGTTAACTTGTTGTGCCGTTGGGAAAGGCACTTATCGGGATTCCCCGATCTTGGTGTGGTAGACCGATGGCCGGCAATTCCTAAGCAAGCTCGTATAGCGCATTGATCGCTTTCTCGTGATAGGAGGATAAATATGCAACTTAAAAAAAAAAAATTGCAGCTTAATTTTTTATGTGAGTGAAGTATATGCATCATAGAAGTTGACCTAGTTGAGCATCAAACCCGCAAAACCAGTTTCGCAGCCCGATGTACCAACCACTCGGCCAACTTAATGCAAGAGATAAAACACACAAAAAAGTCATGCCAGCAGGATTACATACGTCTTGGCGTTGACAAGAGCAGAATATTTAGCTCTCTCCATACTGCAGTTATTAATGCGAAGCAATGGAGTGCTCACCTAACTTTTCTTTCTCTCATCAGACAAAAAAGATAGCATGCATTGGTGGAGACAGTTTGAACATGTAGCAGAAGTTATATTTTTTTTTCAAACCAATGCTACAGCTTGTGCTAATGTATCTATGAAACAAAAGGTTCAATATACAGATGCTTGGCAATAACAGATTATAATCAACCAGTTATATTAAGAACTACAGTATGTCAAGTCTAGTTTAATGTTACCAAACAACCTAAAATAGATAGCATGCAAATAGAAACGTTGGAAGCATCTTGAACTGAGCAGGGTAAGTATGAGTGAATAGACAGATCATTACTCGGCCTCAGGGAAAATTGGCGTAATGCTTTACCTGTATACATTATATTGATTGTTTACTCATACATTAAACTAAAGGCTTTATGCAAGCGTAATTGTCTAAAATAAACTGTTGCAACTAAAAAAAAGTTAAAAAAACTTTATAACTTGCAACATACTTAACTAAGGACTCAGGAACACCCTACATTGTTTTATTAAAGTAGGAGCGCAAGTAGGCTGTTAATTTTTGGCAGTGTCTAGAGCACCGGCCCAGATTCCATAACTAAAAAGCTGCTGCACCGGCAGCTTGGTATCATTCTATAATGACGTCGCTCTCACATGGTGTCCGGTTTTCCCAAGCGGCAGCGGACTGCTTGTTTGTTTCTACAAAAGGCTGCCGGTGCTCTGGACACTTCTTTAATTTTTTTTACAAGTTATTATGTTGGTAAAAAATTCGTAGGCTACTTTTTATATGATGTATTGATGCAATTGCATATACAGTTAACAACTTACTGTACCTTAAATGCAATGTTGACAAAGATGTTGTCGCAGAGCTTTCCTTTATTATAGGGATCGAAGATCGTTGACCAGCAGTTGCATATCCATCACATAGCTAATAATTTTCCGCAGCCAATAAAACATCTTTAACAGTTGCAGCATTGCTTCCAACTAGTGACAAATCATAAAGATCATGATCAGAGGGTAGAAGTAAACCATCAATAAAAATTTGAAATCACTATAAATGAATATTGTGTAAGTTGGAACAGCTCTAATTTTATAGTTGCACGGATTCCAGAATGATAATCGTAAAAATGACTTGGATGGAATTGCTGTTGAAGAACTTGCAATGTTTTCTGCTGCTACAAACTTTAACTCCCAATGACTACTTACAGTTTCCAAAGACCAAAAATGTGACTGTATCTCATCTAAGGTTTTGTATTTACTAACTCGTTTAGTTTTAACAGGCAATTCATGCTTTACAATGGACCTTCTCTTTATAGAACTTTTGGTAGCAACACTTTTTTGAGGCATGTTCTTAGAAGGTAATGCTCCATACTTTAACCAGCTCATTTTACTTGTTCTCTGAATACAAACTTCTTCAAAATGAACACTGCAGATTGATGCAGTCCCATTTTTGCATCTTTTTCCAAAATTTTTATCTGATGGAGCACGATATTTGAACAAAACTCTAAAAAATTCTTCACTCCATGTTTGCATATCAGCAGCATCTCCACACCGACGATTTTTTGTCATTTGGAACAACAAACAAGGATACATTAGGTGTGTAGGATGACGATGTGCAACCAGGTAAGCAGCAGTATTTACCAGCTGAGAAATGTGATGAAGACATTGAGGTCGAACTGAGTAAAGACCCACACAGCCACACATGCACAGCAGCAAATTTAAAATCTGTTAAATGCAAAAAGTAATTTGGCCTGTATTAAATTATTTTCTTAAAATCACAACTGCATGGAAACACAAACTCTCCATTATAACTACCGGTATATAGGCCTACATGAAAAAGTGCATGCCGTATGAAATATCGGTAATTAATACGGTACAATTATCGGTCGCAGTAATTCTACCAGAGTACTTTTGCAAAAGATAGCAGTTATAGTCCTTGTTAAATAACCTACATTTTACAATACTTAATATAAAATTATTTAAAAGTTGAATCACATCAGTACCGTACTGTAGTAGGGTGCTTTCAACCATGGTTTCAACTTAGCTGCTAAGCCCAGACTGGAAATATTCTGTTGACTGATTTGCTTAGCAATAATAGGAAAGCAATACAGTTTTTTGTTCAAGTTTTGAAGATTCCGGCATTGATCTTGTTGTGCTACCATACAGATGTAAGGAATAGATTTAACACTACTGATTTTACTTTTTGGCCAAATTTATATTCTCCCTATCAAGCTTAGTGGTATGATCAGTTTTAATCACTTGATATTACGTGTCAATGTCATAGACTATGGTATCCAAGGTACGAGCATATCTTCAAGCAATCTATTCAGGAAGGCTGGTTCAGCAGCATCCAAAACCACCTATTTTTCAGATAACCCATTATGCCAGGGACTTGACACTGTCTTTAAAACCTTTTTGTTTTCTTTTAACATAAATTCTGATTTTTTTGCAGTTTGCAATCATTTAGCAACGCCACTTTACAGGTTAACTACTTCCTGACTGTACAATTTTCTACCATTGTCGCCGCCAGCAAACCAAAAGTACTAACCTGTCAATAGGTGGTGCTAAGTAAAAAGTCTGCCACTACGCTCGTCGGCAGACTAGTATTTACAGACCATGGTTTGTCTGAAGTGCAATTGGTCTACTGATCGACTGCTGCAGCAGGAGCATACAGCTGCAGCCAAGCGTGAAAGTGAGATCACCTGACATAGTTGCACAATTATGTAGTAGACCAGGGATGGGCAACCCCGGCACGCGTGCCGAACTTGGCACGCGAGCCATATGGCCTTTTAATGTTTTGGGGGACGAAAGTTGTACGTAAGCGGACGTGATGACCTTTTTTTTGCTCTCCACCTAATTTTGAGACGAAAATTGTACATCAGCGGATGTGTTGACCTTTTTTTTTTATTGCTCTTCAACTAATTTCAAGGGAGAATGTCAACTGTCTGTTGCAGTGATGGAGTACTCGAGTACCATTTTTTGAGTACTCGTAATCGGAACCATAGGTACTTGGTTAGTACTCGTACTCGAAGATCAATGTACTCGGTATTCGGTCAAAAAAAGCTCCTAGTACACGAGTACATTTGGCTTTCGCTAGAAGTAACAAACAAGATGAACTTTCGATAGCAAACTACAACCAATAAAACCCATAAAGAAATTGATTTTATTGAGTTGCTGTTGCTTTCATCCATGCAGACTGCAGCAGTACAAACTTCTATTTAATGGTGAGAACGAGCGAAATCAAGCGTTTGAATGCGGTACAGTACAGTATTGGGTCAACAGCAAATAGTGTTGTTTGACAACAAACGCTCTTCTGCTGCAGAAAACGTGTGAAAGTTGTAGCGACTTTCAATTTATTTTGCAATTAAAGTTACGTATCTCAGAAATCGAGCCACGTGTGTAACAAAGACTGTAACAGTTGGGTTAGCGTTTTACGATTTCACCTCAGATGTTCATAGAACATTTTTTACAGTGCATGTATTACTGTAATCTGCCAATCCCAAATAATAGTTTTGCTATGGTATTGCATGGTAGGGGTATCCGAAAAAGAACAAGAGTTAGATTTGAAGGCAATATTTTGAGTGTTAAATTTAGGTCATATAGAGATAGCTCAGTTACATAGTTGTTCTGTAGCTGAGTTGTAGCTGTAGGCAAAATTTTACTTTTTTTGGCAAGAAATTGATAATAAGTAGGGCCCGCTAAAGTCAATAAAGTCAAAATTTTTTCAGGACCTTGTTACATGATCAAATGTGTACTAACGTTCGTTTCAGGTGTTCAGGAGTCTGTTTTGGTAGATTCTACAAGTCAAAATAAAGTCAAAATTTGGCATTAAGTCAAAATTTGTCAAAATTGTCTTTATGAAAAATTTTCTTACAAAAACGAACAAATTTATATTTTTTAAATATTTTTTTTAATTTTTGAGCTGCTATTAAAATTTTATGCGCAGTTTTATTTGATTTTAAACTTTTAAAATAGTTGCAATATTTGCACTATCGTCACAATAATGCGTGCGGTAATTGAGAAGGAAATAGCACTTATTATGCATGAAACGTCATTGTTGATGCATAAATACATAATTGTTAGACAATTAATCTAATCCTATAAAAGCCTTGCGCTCTTTACACGTGGTCTTTTAAGTTGTAGCATGCAAAGCAAAAAATGCCAAAACAAGCCAAATCTTCTATAGCGAAAGTTAGGCGAACTTGCCAGGAATATCCGGATGAGTTTTCGGCAACTCCTGCCGGCGACTTGCGATGCAACCTTTGCGACGTGTCTGTCAAATGCGACAAAAAGTTTTTTGTGGAAAGCCACCGAAAAAGTAACCAACACCAAGGAAAATTGGAGACGAAGAACAAATCTCAAAGTAAGCAAACCTTTTTACATTTTGATCAAGTAAACTTCAAGGAACAGGTTGTTTCTTCATTCTTAGCTGCAGATATCCCACTTCATACACTGAAACATCCTTCGTTAAAGTCTCTGTTTGCTAGAATGGGAAAAGTATTGCCTTCGGAGACTGCAGCCCGGGCATGTGTTGCTAAATTGGCATCCCAAAAAGAGGAACAAATTCAAGAATTACTTCGTGACAAAAAATTTTTTAGATTGTGGATGAAGCAGAGGTTGCTAAACAAAAGCATATTAGTGTGCTTGAGGGCAGCTTAGATGCTCCAAATCAGACATTCCTCGTTAATTGCCATCCACTTGACAGCGGTCGCGATGTTAATAGCAGTATTATTCTGCACACTGTGGATGACATATTGCGACAACTTGAAATAAAACGCGAGAATATTTCATTGTTCTTGACTGATGCTGCTCGGTACATGTCTTCGGCTGGAAAGACATTAAAGGAATTATACCCTTCTTTGATGCATGTCACCTGCGTTGCGCGCTTACTACATAACTGCGCTATGCGTGTGCGTGCTGATTTTAAAAATATTGATGAAGTAATAGCAACGATCAAGACAGCAACAATCAAAAACAAAGATCGCAAGAAAGATTTTCATGATGCTGGTCTGCCATCTCCTCCTGACCCTGTAGTTACAAGATGGGCAACTTGGCTTAGAGCTGCCTTATATTATAGTGAGAACCTTCCAGCTGTTCGTACCATTGTTAACAATTGGACTAGTGCAGACCTCTTAGTCAGCAGAGCAAAAGACGTTATCAATGTGGAAGGTTTGGTGTCGGACTTGGTTAAAATAAATCAATACCGGACTCTAGCAGCCAATGTAGAGTTCTTAGAACGAAGTGCCTGCACAATAACCAAAGCATACGGACTGCTGAAGAATATGCAATTCGATGATGATCCTTGCGCAGTTAAAGACTACATTAACAAACGACTACCCAACTCTGATTTAGAAGCAATAATAAGCTGTACCAACTTGACAATTGACCCAACAAGCTACGCACTATTGCAAAAAGCCCAGCCAACCTCTGCTGCTGTTGAGAGGTCGTTTTCTATGCTCAATAAATTACTGAGAAAAGACAGAAATTTTGATGTTAAGAACGTAAAAAAATATATGATGCTGTATTACAATAAAACGTCCTTGTAATTATACTGCGTGGCTTTGGTTAAAAAAATCATAGACATATTGTTAGTGTACAGTACAGTTGCGATAGCAACGCAATTTTTGTATTACACACTAATTGATACCGGTACACACAATGGCTCGTTATTCTAGGTTTTAACATCATGCGTCGCTTTGTTGCATTAGCTTCAACACTGAGTAATTGAGAAAATGTTCGAAGTAGGCTACCTTTTTCTTTAAAAACTTATGTAAATTGCAGATTATAAAACATATTTAATTAATAAAGTGCAACAAGACATAAATAATACGCGGAAGCGGTGAAGTCAAAATAAAGTCAAAATTTACTAAAATAAAGTCAAAAATATATTATTTTAGGTAAAAAAAATGGCCCTATTTTTTAATAAGTCGATTCTTTTGATAACGCATGTAAAATGCGTTTGAAATATTAATGCAACCAAGCACTAATTAGGATTATTTTATAAAAATGAATCTTGAAGCTGAAATTGAAAAATAGTACTGTAAACCGGTAAATACATAGAATAAAAATACCGCTATAAATTACATCAGTAATCAAGGGCGTTGGAAGGTGGGGGCTGAAGCCCCCTTATTTTTTTCAGCCCCCCATAGAAATTTTGAGCCCCCCCCCTTTCAAAAAATTATAACTACAGTAGGCTACACCCTGCACTACAACGATGCTTATGGCGTCACTTGTAATTTGTTTCTTTTCTTCTTTGATACCATCAAACCAACGTACTAACTTTTGCAAGTTTGTGACAAAGGAGAACAAAATCGCAAAAACTGCTGGATTTGCGTGTACAAAGCTCGGTTAAAAACCTCGTGTACAAAGCTCGGGTAAAAAGTTCGTGTACAAAGCTCGGGTAAAAACCTCGCGTACAAAACTCTTTATGCTCTATTATGATATCACAGTTAAATTTTCTCCAATATGAAAAGAAACTTTTGGGCAAAAAACAACGAAACAACAAAATATCCAATTGGAATAGCTAGCTTATCCCAGGAGCAGTGGCGTAGCAAAAAATATAAAAAGGGAGGGGGGCATAATTTCCACATTTTTTCCAACTTTTTTTTTCGGCAGAACAAATTTGAAGCTGATTTAAAAACAAGAAAGGCTCCAGGGGGTACGGGAACATGCTCCCTTGGAAAAATTTTTGAAAGTTTATATGCTGTAATGGCTATTTTAGTGCTTTTTGAATAATTTTCAGCCAGATTTTTAAATTTTTTGACCCTAATTCTGAGTGCTTCGCCTAATATGATGCATTTTGTTCGCACATTTTCGATTATGCGTGCTTAAGGCGTAAGGCATATTGCTATCGAAGAGGTTCGAAATTATGGAAAAATTGAATACTTCAAAAACATTTTTGAGAATGGCTGGTGGGTGGTTGCATACCCCTCATTCTACCCCCCTGGAAGGCAAACAGAAGGTAGTCCTTTGACTCGAAGACTTCACGTCCCTTCACGGCTTCGTGATATAGCAAGTAAATGAGCTTCAGTTGCATGTTTACATTAAATCTACTGTTTTTTCCTTTTTAAGTTTCTTTGAGTACTTGTAGTTGTAATATGAAAATAAACCTGTCTGTCTGTCTGCCCCTGGTCATAAGCTACAGAAACCATCAAAAGAGTCTGGCATATTTCAGTCACTTGGCACCATTATTGTTGTTTTTTTTTTACTAAAGGGCCTAGTCAAAAGGAGGTGAGTGGGCATGGCACAATGCCCCCCTAAATACGCTCCTGCCTCTAGGAGCCTGAGACTAGGAGCTTGTAAACGGATAATAAGTTCATTTAAAGGAGGTTAACACGTTAACAAACCCCGATCTGGTTACCGTGTCTATGCTAGCTAGAGGAAAGCTTGAGTTATGAAGCAGTCTCCAAGTGACTTTTACTAAAGTAAAGTGCATAATCCGCATGATGTATGTTGCGATAATAAGGAGGAGCTACCAGATCGGGCGAAGCCCACAGACGTTAGTATGGTAGCACAAATTTCAGTCTCCCCTACTTGAAAGTACTTTCAACGCTACTGGTAGTAATAGTAACTAGTACAGTGGTCGGCAACTTTTTTTTAACGCAGCCCAGATCACCCTTTCAGTAGCTACTGAAGGCCCTCTACATTTAAAACCACGACTACAAAACGAATAAATACAACACGGCTACTAACTACAAAATGAAAAAACGGTGCGTTGTTTTAAAAGCAGAGAAAACGCAAAGCGCGTGCTTTTTTTACTCGCTCGCAGGTTGCCGACCACTAAACTAGTTGCTGATATTAAGTTGCAGCCTTATTTTTGATGGTTTTGACTTTACGTAAAGGCAATCGGTTTGTGTAATTGCGTGGGTACCTAATTTGTTTAAAATATAATAGTAATTTTTGTGTGTTATTGATACTTGTCAGAAAATTGTCACCTGCAGTTGTGCGCCCTCTCAACATCCGAAACACTGAAAAAATGTATTCGCTTATGTTTTTGCGACAAACTTTGAGCTGCTACAACTTAAAAATTGTTCTTTTACTAAATTTGTAAAAGTACTCGCACTCAAACTTTTTTACGGTACTCGTACTCGAGAACATTTTTCAATATCAGTACTCGTACTCAAGTTTTTTGCGGTACTCGTACTCGGAAGTTGAGTACTCGACTGCATCACTGGTCGGTTGGCACGCGGAAGATTTGGCCAATGATTTTAGCTGATTTTGGCAGATCGAAACAGATTGCCCATCCCTGTAGTAGAAGATGGTTTGGCATTGTCAAGATCCATAGTGAGGGTAGGGTACGAACAGTGGTGGTTGCAGTGAATAGATAATGTTATACAGAAAAGGGAATGGGTAGGTGTTAGATGAAGTAGTAACATATGGTCCAATACGAGAATTATGGTATCAGAATAATTATGAGCCATGCTTATGAAAATAAGGGAAAACTCTTGAATGTTTTTTTCAAATACTTGCTGGTTAACTTTTTTTTTCGACTGATTATCGGTCAAACATTTGTTTAACTCGCTGGTATCTTATGCAGTATGCAGTAATGGAAGAATTTATGTTGACATTTTAGGACTGTATTGAAATAAGCCATTGTCATCTTCTGCCTAGTACCAGGACATCCTATCGTAGTAGTAATAGTAGTAGTAGGATTTTTTACTTTGTAACCATAAAATAACGCCATCATTAACACAAAAAAGAGCTGGGTTAAAAATAAGGAAACAGCGACAACACGATATACATGGAACATTCTCAAGATGAAAATACAGAACAAAAGCGTTTGAAAAAAATTAGCACCGTCGCTGCACCTAAAAAAAACAAAACACAAAAACAGTAAATAAAACATACACATTACACAAGCAGTACAACCTATAGATTTTTATGCCATTAAGCCAGTGGTCGGCAACCTGTGGGCCGCGACCCAACTGTGCGCCTTTTAGCAATTTTTCGTGGGCCGCGAGCTATTCGGTTTTACAAAGTCTTTGTGGGCCGCATGCTAGCTTCAAATAAAAAGTAAACTCATACAAATAATAATAAAAACCTTCCCTTTGATGCTTTCCGCGTAAAACAATCAAATTCTTTTTCTCCCGGCAGTACATGGCTACAAAAGCAAAACTCGTAGTACCATGCACAAAAAAGGGTGCCGTGTGTTCGTATCTCTTTCATGCAATGCTCGCTTTGTTTCTTCTGGTGTATCGATGCGAGCGAGTAAAAAAAAGCTCGCGCTTTGCATTTTCTCTGCTTTTAAAACAACGCACCGTTTTTTCATTTTGTAGTTAGTAGCCGTGTTGTATTTATTCGTTTTGTAGTCGTGGTTTTAAATGCAGTGGGCCGTCAGTAGCTATTGAAAGGGTGATCTGGGCCGCGTCAAAAAAAGGTTGCCGACCACTGCATTAAACCAAGAAACTAGAACCTTCTGTATTAATAATACTACTAGTATGCAAATTCTTATTAAAAATAAATTATCCTCAACAAAATAACAATTTGTCCCTCCCGTTCGGTGGTCTGTAGAGTTATCTTTCAGCAATTCAAAGTTTAATTTCTGTTCGTATAATGTCCAACTTGTAGTATGCTATTCCGGATTATAACGCTGCTTCATCTTGTGGCTCTTTGCAGCAGGGTTGCCAGTTTGGCATTTCATATGCCAAATTCCAGAAATTTGGTGACATTCTCCCACAAGCGATAGGAGGTGCGAAAAAGCAATGTTGTCACTGCTATGTTGTGATTTGTGAAAGTACTGCGTCACCAGCTCACTGGTCAGCTCAACTCACTTTGAATGACATGAAGAATCAGCTACTCGCATACTTTCTTCCACCACAGAAAAAAAACTCTTCTTCACCTGATTGGTCACTGTTTGTTCTGCAAGACAGCAGCAGTAGGAAAAGGTCAGGTGGATCGAAACATTTTTTACTCTTTTCGATTTTTTTGCCAAAAGTTAACCAGCTATCAAATTTGTTTCCAACTTGAAATTAAAGGCATTACATGCGCTTATCTGACATCTCAATGTCGTTTTTTCATTTGGTTCTATACAAGTGATTTTGTTTGGGGCGGTAAAAACATTTTCAGAAATCTGTTTAATTAAAATTCATTTTTCAACGCACATGACGCTGCCAAGAATCTGTTAGATTACCTGTCACAAGGCCTATCCACGACTACGAGGTTCTGCCTCACCCCACCAAAATCTTGTTTTAGACTCACGGGTCATGGGTAGGTTGTAATGAATAGAAACGTATGTACCACCAAAAATAAGTCCAGCGGATATGTGAAAAAGGTGTGCACTTCCGGAAGAAAACATGAAACTTTGTCCATGGGGGTTTTTGAGTACGCTGATTCCAAAAATCGCGGAAACCACGACGTCATTCCAGTGTTTCCCTCTCAAAAATTGAAAATTAACAATGGCCGACCGCGGAATGCTTTTAAACAGTGTTTGGTTCTTACTCGTCTTCCTGTACCCCGATTACCATGATCTAGGTGTCTTTGCCTATGTTTTGTAGGCCCAGGAATCCGATGAGACACGTTAAATCGAGAATAGTGGACTTTTTCATCGTGAAAAGTTTAACCGCCGCTTACGGCAATGTTCAATTGTTCATGCCGTAGGTCTGTACTCGTTCTATTACGTACTGGAGATCAAGAAATATTACAAATACAATATCCTGTCGGTACATATAACATTCACACCACACTTTGTAGGTATAAGAGCATTTACAATATTGACATTCGATACTACCAGCAATTGATGATCGCCAGTGTCTAGTTATTATGTAAGCTGTGAGTGTTAGATATTTTCAGATGGCAACATCACCGTCATCATTATGTAGTTCTTTGTTTCGCAATTCCTCAGTTTACGTGACCTAATTTACACGAGGTGATCGTAATGCATTGATCGTTACCAGATACCAGTGTGAGTGTTTGAGGATCCACATGTGGAAAGATATCTTGTTTAAGTGTAATTCAAATTGATTCTGAGACTATTTTAAGTTATTATTGAAACAGTACTAATCTCAGCCTTTGTTTTTTATTCTATTTGAATAAGTGTTAAGTTAAAACTACAGATAAGCAGAGGTGGGCATTCCGCAATTTGAAGCGCAAAGCGCTAGTTGCGCAACTTCCGCACGTGCGGAAGTTGCGAAGCGCTCTAACAAATTATTTTTAGCCATTGCGCAAGTTGCGTTGCGCTTCAAGGAAAATAAATCCTTCTTGCGCATTATTGCGCTGCGAACTGAAAAGAATCTGGTTGCTTGCGTTTTGTTGCGTTGCGCACAGTCGGAAGTTGAAATACTGCGTTGCGCTTTGTCGGATTAATTAAAGCGCAATGTGCTGGAGTAAGCAGTTTTTTTAACTGTTTTTAATAGAATAGCAGTTTGTTTGTTGATGCGCACAATAGGCCTATAGGTCAATTTATTGCAGCAGAAATTTTCAGCTCATCAGAAATGTGGTACCCTAAAGTCTTTTGCTTTTTAAAATAATTGCAAGTGCTTAAAGAGATCATTGAGTGTTGAATAAATCGTATTTACTTGTTGTTGTGGAGAACTTCGCTGCATATGCAAATTATGATTTACCGCGATGAGGTGCTTTTAACGGCACGCGACAATGCAACGTGGCGCAGTGGTTTGGAGCGTCGTTTTTACGACGACCATGATCGCAAGGTCGATGGTTCAACTCCCAACCTAGTCTCGTTGTTGCATTCTTGGATCAGATGCTTCACGTTGATTATCTCTGCTTGGTGAAATCTGGCAAGCGGCAAATTAAGTAAGTAAGAAGCAAAATTCAACCGGAAAACTCGGAAACAAAGGCAACTCGTAAGCGAGTCTGGATTCGTCCTAAGCAGCGCCTCCTTCGCTTTCTCGTGATAAGAGGATGAAGATGAAGAAATCAATCATCAGCAACGCATCTTTTTTCGTTTCTTATTTAATTTTCCTGTTCATTGACCACGCAAAATCCTGTTACAGTCACTTGCATTAAAATCGTTGTCGCGTTGTAGCCAACTGCGTGCTGTTAAAAGCACCTATAAAAATAACTCACGAAAAAATTGCATTGCTTATACATCTACTCGTTGCGCTTTATTAAATTTTTCATTGCGAAAGTTGCGTTGCGCTTTTTCTTTTGTATAAACCTGATTGCGGAAGTTGCGTTGCGCTTTAATGCAAAAAAATAATTGAATGCGGAAGTTGCGTTGCGCTTTAATGCGAAAAAATAATTGATTGCGAAAGTTGCGTTGCGCTTCAGTCAATTTAAAAATTAGGTTGCGCTAGTTGCGTTGCGTTTCATGACCTAACAGAACTTTTGCGCTTTGTTGCGCTGCGCTTCAACCAATTTTAAAAAAATGCCCACCTCTGCAGATAAGTGGGGCGTTAGCTTTACCAATAGTAGTTTGATTTGACTGATAAGTTGATGTGTCTTGATAGTGGATATTTGACTCTCGGTTGGAAAATTAGTTCTGGTTCGTACATGTTTTTCATAGTTTGATAGTTGTTAGTGCCAGTAGTAGTCTAATTAGAATTTTCTTTTTATAGAAACCACTGTCTGTTCAACACTGTCTGTCCTACTCTATCTGTGCAAAGTTTGCTGTTCAGAATTTGCTGTAAAACGTATAGTCGCTGTTCAAGGTTAACGGAGTAAAGCAATATTTGTGCCATTCGTCGCTTAGAAAGTTTGATTCAAATCCTAATTTCAACTCATTTCACAACTCAAAGAAAGAATCCTTTATTTTCACGTTCTTTTTGCGTTACAGTACTTTATTTAACTGCGTTAATATGATGATTTCAAGAAATTTATGCAATATCAAGGTTTGTTGAGCTACTTGTTCAGGCAGCGAGTTAAAAGTCTAAAATAAAACCGGGGTCTCGAGAATTGGGAGCGAACCAACTCGCAATAATTTTACTTTGTCGAAAAATCCCTATCAGTGAGAGTAAAAGAGACTTCAATAATGCAAATGTGACATTACAACACCAAAGCTTTTAGTAACAAACACAGCTGACTCTAGTAGCCTACACATGAATGCGGTGTTGTTACTACGTAACACAGAGTTTTAATCTTTATCACACTGTCCAGAGCAGGGATGGCAGTACGGTACGGTACGGTACGCAAGTACGGTACGGTACGCTCCATTTTTCGGCAAAAAGTACGGTACGCTAGTACGGTACGTAATTATTGCTAAGGTACGGGTACGGTACGTTGGTACGTGTTATAAATATGCGTACTAAACGTACCTTACGTACCGTACCATGTGGTACGGTACGTAACTTGGTATTGAAAAATTTTGTGAACAAGAAGAACAAAGATTTTATTGACGTACAACATTTCCAAAAACAAACATAAGTAAACGGTAACATTACACTCTGTAGCTTCGGAAATATGCGCATAGGAGAAGGCGAAGGGAGCAAAGCTCATTTAGGTCGCTGCCACCTGAAGTACAGAAGATCAAAAACCGATGGGACAAAAACACTGAATGATGAATTATATTCACAGCGATACAGAATTGATAAGGTGTAGTACACCATCAGTCCTGGCCAGTGTTGCCAACTTGGCGGAAAATCCGCTAGATTTGGCGGATTTTGCTTCTGTTTAGCGGAAAATTTTTACATTTGGCGTACAGCGGATTTTTTAGCGGATTTCTGCGAAAATGTTGGTAGGCTTTTTTAAACCTGTGAGAATTGTAACGGCGTTTACCGACTTCAGAGTTGATGCACTCTTGAGAATTGTTGTGTTTATGGTTACAGTGGTTTCTACAAGTATGTTGGTTCAATCATGATTCAATATTGCCTATTAGTTTATGCTTTTCACGTTTAAAAGTTCTTGCAATTTTTTTTTTCTATCTGTACAGCAAGAGTAAAAAAATTCTTGCTGGTATGCTCTTCGTCGTGAGTGTTTTAAAATATTTGGTGACCAACAGAATAAATTCAGCACTTTTAGTGAATTTAAATGTTAGCGGATTTTTTAGCGGATTTCAACCATACGTTTAGCGGATTTTGAAGTCTCATTTAGCGGATTTTTGTCATAATAAGTTGGCAACACTGGTCCTGGCGGTAATCTTGAAACTACGGACTTGTAAAAAAAAAAAATAAAAGTAACCGACGAGGTTATTGAAACACAAAGCAGGAATTAAAACACGTAAGCATGCAATTATACAATTTTTAAATGTTACAATTAGATTGTCCCTGAAAATTAATTGGTAATTATAAAAAAAGGTTGTGACAAAAAAAGGTTAATGCTCTTGCAAAACTTTTATGTTATATACAAATAGTTATGGCCAGCAGTCAGTGGACAGAGAACTCCTCTGGGGCCTAGCACAACACAGAGTATTTTTCATTTAGAATATTAATATGCGGCATTACAAATTCACAATAACAGGTCGCGATTATACATGGTATGCATCTACCGTGAATTTCCATTGAGAGAGGATTCATGAGCACAACAAAAGATGCTACCGGTAAGTCATTGGAGAAGTCTCTTTTGGTCTTTTGGCGTCCCTTTAGTAGTCCTGGCTTCCTTGAAACAGGGCTCGGTAGGGTGCTGAGTGTAGACTACCAATACGCTTATAAGAGAAATTTTACGCAATGCGCATTTCAGTGGACAAGTTTGGACTTGTTCATAACGTTCTACTGTCACCGAGCAGCATTATTTTCTGTCGTAACCTACAGTATTTGGAAAGCAATTAAAAAAAAGAAAAATTCGGCCAATGTTTACTCAGCTTTTACAAAACGTAGGAGCTAGCTGCGGTTCCGATCGCCCACACGAATTGTATCGATCAGTGTGACTGGGATCAGGGGCGGGTCCAAAAATTTTTTTAGAGGGGGGTGTGATTTTATATTAAGTTGAATGTTAACTAAACACTAAGACGTTTAGATTCGAAAACGGCCGTACATAAGCCCTCTGAAAATGTTTTGTATCAGGGGCGTATTCAAAATCTATTTCAGGGAAGGGCACCAAATTTCGTCACTTTTTCAAGCGTAGTTTTTTTTCCCGCAGAGTTAATTTTAAGCAACTTAAGTAACAAAAACAACTCTAGGGGGGACCGGGGACATGCTCCCCCGGAAAATTTTCAAAAATTTGCATACTGCAATGGCCATTTTAGCGCTTTTTGTACAATTTTCAGACAAAGGTTGTTCATATTTTTGGTCCCTACTTTTGAGTGCTTCAGCAAATACAATGCATTTTGTATTCTACGCACAGTTTTGATTATGCGTGCTTAAGGCGACTAAGACTAAGGCTTATTGTAATGAAGAGGTTCGAAATTATGGAAAAATTTTATTTATCCAAAGCATTGTTGGCAGGCGGGGGGAATGCATCCCCCCCCCCCCCGTAGATCCGTTCCTGACTGGGACATTGCTTTTCCAGACTGATGATAACCGCGCTAGTCAAGGTAGGATGCGATATGTTCTATTCTATTCATACGGTAGAACATCGCTGGCGACTTGGTAGTTTCGAGGACACCACGTTCGTATTGTAGCTGGAAAACTTGTATAGGGTTCAATTTCCGATCAGGTCGCATATTGCAAACTTTAACCTATTTATAGGCATTGCAATAGCACTTAGCTAATTTGGCGTGCATCCAAGAATGGCGGTAGGTAGGTACGGTACGTAATTTTTAGGTACGGTACGTTTTTAAGGTACGGTATGGTACGTAATTTTAGGTACGGTACGTTTTAAGGTACGGTACGTTTTAAGCGAACCATTCATTGGTACGGTACGTGGTACGGTACGCTTGTTAAATGTATTCGAAGTACGTTACGTTAGTACGGTACGGTTAAAATTTTGAAGTACGGGTACGTAAATTTTGAACGTAACGTACCGTACTGCCAACCTTGGTCCAGAGCACAACTGTGTACATTGTGGACCGGCCTTGATACATTTGCATCTGGCTGTACAGGACTTCTTACAACCGCACTTTATCAGTTCTTGACATCCTATTGATGCTTCGGACAGAGAGGTCCAACATGGAGTCCAGGAGCAGCCATCATTCGCTTTTTACCAGCCCCAAAGTTTTGGTGATGGGACTTGAGGTTCTCTAATAAGTGATTGTCCCCAGGTATGGCCAGCTTGATAAACAGCTCTTTTCACATGTTGCTCCAATGCACAGAATGTTGGAGAAATATTTTCTATTTTGCGATTTCCAAAAGCAAATAATTGCTTTCTGGCATCATTCACACGACTAAGAGTTGACGTTCGCTGATACAAGAGGACAACATATCTCTCTATTGCTTCCATGTCGTTACTGGATATCATGCTTGGAGCATTAGACAAGCGAGCAAAGATTTCGTGGAGATTGGGTAGACTGCGCCAAACAGCCCACGCTGCTTTTTTGCCGATTCCATAGAACGATGACACAGTATCGCACCCCGATATTGCGTGCACAAACATGACGGCGTCTGATGTCACACCTCCTGATTCAGCAGCAATGAGATGACAGGGTATGTATCGTACTCTTGAACCATGACCAAATGCCACCCATATTTCACAATTCTCCAAAATCTTTGACACAGCAATCCCAAGAACTACCACATCAGTGTCGGTTGCATGAATCATCATCTTTAAAAATCCACAACGAAACGCAGGGGAAGCATGAAATATGAGCCGAGTTAGTTAGTTTGTTGGTTGCATATTTATCCTCCTATCACGAGAAAGCGATCAAAGCGCTATACGAGCTCGCTTAGGAGTTGCCAGCCATCTGTCTACCACACCAAGATGGGGGAATTCCGCTAAGTGCCTTTCCCAACGGCACAACAAGTAAACTTGCCGGCTTGTTCCTCACACTGCCCCTTTGATGCTGAGCGTCAAGCAGGGAAGCTGTGAATACCAATTTTAAAGTCATTGGTTTGACCCGACTCGGAATCAAACCCGAGTCTACAGCTCAAGAGGCAGACGCTCCATACCACTCGGCCATCTGAGCTGTGTCTGCTTCCTCGTGGCTGCAGTACAACATGGACAGGTCAGTAATGCGAGATGATACTACGTTTTGTCCGTGGGTCGATATAATTTGTTTTCCTTGTATGGATGTAAATTCTTGTATGGTAGCTGTCAGAAATTTGAACAGAGCGTCCTTATTTGCGTCAACGCGAAGGAAATTCTTGCAATTGGCTGGAATGGAAGTGTTATTGGCTACACAAGTTCGACGTCCAGTGTCACAGTTCTGTCGCGTGTATGCCTTTAAGCTGTCATCTCGATAGACATCCCAGACAATGTCGACACGTACAACATGTTGCAGCATACGTTCTATATAAGGAAGGAATACTCCATGTGCATAATCCTAGAATGTTTTGACAGTAACGAAAGACTTCTTCGGGTCTAGAAAATGCACAAGTGCAGCTCCGTCAACAATTTTGACATTAACCTCGAGAACATCGTTAGGCTGAGATGCCAGTGATTCCAAACATTCCATTAAATCAGATTTTGTGGTTTGGTGCATGTTGTTGTTTGATGCCAACGACGGTGGCCATGCGTGATTTTCATGGCTGAAGAAGGCATCCATATCACTGTTTCTAGCTTGGCAGGATATGTACATCCTTGAGAAGAGACGCACGTCGTTTTGCCGGTTAGAGACCTCAGAAGCTGTACTTGCAGGTACTTTCCCTAAACTGGAGTTGAACAACGGCAGTCTGTACTTCTGTGTTGAGTGAATAAACGCAATTGCGTTGCCATTAATACGCTCTTGAACAAACGCCTTGTACTGTGCCTTACCAAGGTCTTCTGCAGTCCTTATGGAATGTATCGCACTGTCAGGCATTATGACTTTGGTGTCAAGTGCGTACAGAACTTTACTTGTATCAGAAAAAGGGTTGCCAATTTCATCTATAACATCAGTGACACTATTGACACGAGATGCAAACCTTTTCTGCACGCTCGGAGTTTGTTCATGCTGACTTTCTATATCAATCTTGGCCTTGAAATGTTTTTCATCGTATTTTTGTAGCATTCTAGCCGTCTCGGGACCAGCTACCATCCACCGCCTTAGTGTGGCTTCATTTTCGGTTAGACCTATTGCGCCACCATCTCCCTTTACCACTGCGTTAAGCTGCTCATGTACTTGGTCATGAACCTGTGCAGAAAAATTGTTACTGGTCTTCTGGGTAACAAAGTTGCCACGGAGGAACTGTGCATGCACTGCAGGACAGTTCTTCTCTATATTAACTAAATCTCTCACATGAATAGTCATCCAAAAAGCATAGCGATAATGATCGAGAGCAAATATCCAAGGAATAATTTTTCCGAGTGACTACATAATCCATAAACTGCTGTAGACGCTGTGATCTCATAAACTGCAACACTTTTTGCCAGTAATCAAACTGGGGATGTGTCGAGGCCATGTACTTGCAACACTCCTTGAAATTAAGTTGTTCCTCATCTGATCTGTTCGTGCGGTATTCTGTGTACGACCTGTTCAGAAGTTGGAAGAGGGCCGCTGCTGTAACCTGATGAGCCCACTGACCCCTGGATGTATGCAATCCTCTCTGCTGACCAATAGCCCGACCTTCAGTGGTTACATTAGCTACAGTCATTACGTATGTCCAACCGCTCCCGTCAAGCCACTCGCCGATCACCGATAGCATGGCCATTTTGATGTGGAGGCCATCTATAATTAAAACATATTGTGTTTCACCGTATTTTTCTGGCCAGGCCCATTGTATTTTTTTGGCTATAGCATACAAGTTAATCAACAGTTAATACTGGTATCTGTCCAGGATTAACATGACCGGTAATCTGTGCAATGATGTCCATTTGATGTTTCACCATGGCGGGAGAATGAGCTGTGTCCCGAAACATTGGGAGTAGTGCGATAATAGCTGGAGGCGTGGGTACAGAAATTCGTAAATCAGCAAAATAAGCGAACCAAGATATTTTAATTTTTGCTGAGTCGTCTAGGGTTTCATCAGCAAATGCTTCTCTTACATGTTGAAGCCAAAGCTTTTGCATTTCATTTTCATCGATATTGGTAGAGATTGGAATTACTTGTTCACTGGTCATCATGCTTGAGACGTTTTCAGGAAGCACTACTGAGGACACAATGGCATAAGACTTTGGTTATGCCTTGACAGATTTTGATGATCGTTGACCTTCATTCTCAGGGACCTCTGGAAGCATTCTATCGATACAGTATTCCATGGGCGGCATGTTGTGTGACAGATATCGCTGTACCATGTAAAGCGTCACAGCTGGGCGTTGATGATGGATTGTGGTCTATATTGTCTAAGTTTCCAGTGGTGAATAGATCATTCTTGAGGATTAATGGACAAACCATATCCTTCTTCTCAAACATATTGGTTACTCTATTGGCCTCCTCGGTCGACACTTGCAAAACTCGGTCATATGACACTGATATGCCTTTCTCAAAGAAAATGTCGATAAAATCACGTTTACGTGTTTTGTTATGAATGAGCAGGCCAATGTGCAATGGCAGAGCAGTCTCTCGGTTGTGACGCACTGATTTAGAGTCTTTCCGTCCTCTCTTGGCTGTGTCGTAAACTAGTAACTGGGTGATTGATGAGGCAGCTGTGCCAATCTACAAAACAAAATGAGAATACTTACAATCAATGACGTAAGCAAGCTTCTAAGAAAACGACGAGCTTAATTCATTTGTTAAAAATACAATTTACTCTACAGGCAAAAGTCAATCACTCACCTGGTAGTCATTGATGTTTTGTTGTTTGTATGCGCCATCTAGAATCATCTCAACCAGGGCATTCAGAGACGCTGGGACATAGTCGTACTGTTCACCACACAAGGAACCATTAAAGTGGTACTTAGCCTGTAAATTTCCTTGCGTATCAATTTTGCTGCTCTCATCAACGTGATTGCTGCATCCTCTGGAGCGATGTAGCATGCATTCACTAAGGCATCTCCCACTTTCTTTTTAAATTTGAGTACTGCCCCAGCTTTACTTTGATGAACTTTGAGAGCTGGTATAGGACGTTGAGGTCTATTGGCTAGCCGTGTCGAATGCACACGTTCAGTTGAGCTACCTCCTAACGCATGCAAGTGCTTCAAGTATAATGCCGTGATTTTTGAAAGTTTGAACACAT
Source organism: Trididemnum miniatum (assembly GCA_964006365.1). Classification (NCBI taxonomy): domain Eukaryota; kingdom Metazoa; phylum Chordata; class Ascidiacea; order Aplousobranchia; family Didemnidae; genus Trididemnum; species Trididemnum miniatum. Next base: position 38,244,135 of record OZ023231.1, on the reverse strand, counting down.
AATTTGCTTCTCCACCCGGCTGATCATATTCTTCGATGTAAGACACTACTTCAGCAAATGCAAGGGCTTCGGAGGCAATGTGGCAAGGGCTATAAACGGAAAGTTGTTGATGGGATCTATACCTGTTATAGAAACTTGTCAAGCAGTTTTTGCGATGCACAGCGTCGATGGCTATCATATCACTCGCTGAAAGCTTGCATAAAAGCTTAGTATCCTTCATGGTAATTGCCTTTTCTCGTATGCTGGCGTCAATATGCATTGTCACTGCTCTGTGCATTTCTCCACTGGTTTCGTCGCAGAAAAAACAAGTACAGATGTTTTTGATCTACGCTCATTGCACATGCAGAAGTAAGAGCACTACGAAGATGCTTCTTTACTGAAAAATCTGGTGTTTCTTGGATAGCTTGTCACGCAGTCGAATTGCCCTCTTCAATTTTGTTGCATTGCACATAACGTAGCAAGCTTTATGCCACTTAGCTGTGTGAGCAGCGAGTTTTTTTCAAGTTCATCGCCATCATCAAGTCTTCTTATATTTATATATATTAAATGGTAGTTTGTTTAGTTCATGAAGAGCCCCAAAAATGTCGCGAAATAGGAAATGGCATTACTTCGCTGACAGGACGATTGATAAGAATTGTATGACAAACCGTAGGAATTACTTCGTTCTTAGATCTGACCTCACGAAAAAACCAAAACCTTCTTCACCAAACTAATATAATAATCGACCCAACTTAACTCACTTAGCTACGGTACTCACCGTACTACTTTTCAATAAACACAAGCACCACTGCTCTCTTCAATAACACCATACAACAAGGGCTATACCCTTCTAGGCTAACTATTTCAGAAACTTGTTTTTCCGGTAATGATCAAAGACGGAGGCCAATGCAAGAACTCCAACTTTTTATTTTTTTATTGACGTTTCGCTCAGCAATTCACGCCGAGCTTCTTCAGAATAACAGGTGCTAGGGTGGAGCGAAACGTCAATAAAAAAATAAAAAGTTGGAGTTCTTGCATTGGCCTCCGTCTTTGATTATTACCGGAAGAACAAGTTTCTGAAATGGTTAGCCTAGCCTGCTATGTCCGGTAAACAAAATCCCCCAAAAAACGTTTCCTACTATACCCTTTAGCGTACAACAATATTGCTTACTCTACGCACACTAAATCTACACTCGAATGAATTCGCTCGAAAATTCACGTCTATTTATACTCTGAATTCAAGCTCGAGAAAGTTCTACCGCATTCTCAAAAGAAACAAGAAGAGAAATCACATGACATGCAAAACTCACACCAAACCACAGTAAACACGATTGTGACGTCAAGAGGAATCATATGGCATGTAAAAATTCACACCAAACCGCGGTAAACACAATTGTGACGTTACAAGCACAAATTTTAACTCAGTGAAATTACGTAACGGAAAGATCTATCCAGAATATTCACGAGAGAAATTACGTCAGTAGTAATTATGACTTCATAGTGCAACCTTACGAAGCAATCCCACGAATAAAATTTCGGAAAATAACGCATCGGTCTAGAACAGGGGTGTCCAATACGTGGCACGCGTGCCAAATGTGGCACGCGACAACATTGGAAGTGGCGCGCGAGCTCTTGCCATATTTCATGAACATGCTACAATGCAATTTTAAGTATTGTCATATACTGTAGTATATTCGGCTTGAGGAAATACTCTATCATAACTCTTTTGAGTTATAGGTAGCTTTGAAAAAAGCAGTTTATCCCATAAGCTTTTCGTGACGCATTCATCACTATATCACTACTTGCTCTCGAGTTCTCACTTTTTTTTTTATTTCAAGCCACTTAATTGCAGCTTAAGATTATCCACTGATGAGTGCGTCACGAAAAGCTTATGGGATAAACAGCTTTTTCAAAGCTACCTGTAACTCGGAAGAGGTATAATAGAGTATTTTCTCAAACCGAATGTGAAAACAACTTTTTTCAAAGCTATTTTGAAATGCTGCACCACCAATCAATTAACATTATATGGTTTATTGCTGCAGTATTGCACTAATAAAATTAGTCTCCGATTATCACAGTTTTTGCTCGTCTCTCCTGATTCAAGACGTATGAGGTGTGAAGCTGCCAGACCACAGACTAGTTTTGCGTCAGCTACAAAATATGATCTACTGTAAAACAGCTTTTTTTAACCAATGATCCGTGGCCCATTAATGGGCCGCGATGGTCCTTCAGGTGGGCCGCGAATGTTTTGCCATAAATATAATATTTTTGTGCGAAAAAATTTGAATTACGAAATTTTAAAATGTATTATGAAGGTTAAACTGTTCGAAAGTTTCCACCCATTTTTTAGATTGATTCTGCATTATCTTTAGTTTTATTTTCAGTAGCAGGAAAAAACATATTCAGTTCTTTTAAAAAACGCTCGTTTCTGGTCATCTTAATTTGGAAACACAGACCTGTGTGAACAGGGATTTTCTGTCATGAAACTTAATAATTCTAAATTGTGAAGTCAGCTAACGTACTGACACTAATTAGATGCAATAATGCGTATTGCTCTGCGCCGTTGATGCTCAATTTTGCCAGTTAGCTCAGAACAAATGCTTGCAAAAAAGAGTTTTCGTTAATCATGTTGCTGATAAAACTCAAACTACTGCAACCGTATTTTATGTATTTTTGTAAATGTTTAGTTTTTTGTAAGCAAGATAGTTTTCTTTTAAAAATAAAAAAAATTACTAAATTGATGATAGTTTACCAAGCGTTGGCTCGCGAAAAAATTATAAAACCAAAATTGTCACGTTAGCGGGTTTGGGTTGGACACCCCTGGTCTAGAACCTTTTTGTGGACAAAGCATTTAAAAAAAAACCATAAGAAAAGCGGTTATATCGTTACAGCAGACAAATTTTTAGCTAATGATTCATAACCCTTTGACGAAGGATTTATGAGACATTCGCCATGTTCTTGACATAGTGCACAAATGTTCCTGTCCGTTAGCTGAACTGGTGCCGAACATGACCGTGACGCCAATTGGATCTTTTTGGACATGATAATATCATATATAAAGTTATAGTTTTTGCGAAGCCAAACTTATGAAGTAATTATAACTAATACCTTATGATTATCAGGTGAGTCGAACTGTAGTGACGTAGAACAATTTATCGATTCTGCTAGTAGGAATCCAAATTAATTGTTAACATTAAAACGCTGACAATTAATTGCCCACACTAACATAACAATCAATCGCCTAATGAAATGACGTCCCCGTCATACCGCCTAGTGGGAAGAGTGGTTTGTAACCCTATCTTAAGTATTTTATTCAGCTACCTCTTATCCTCTCTCGACTCCCTTAGAATTTCAGTTTTGAAAGATGGTGTTTTTCTGCTTCTTGGTTCTAAAAACAGTCCTAAAAGACTGCAAAATTTGCTGCAATATTATCATTGATTCTGATCATTATCATCTGCATTATCATTCTGATACTGATTATTCTGACCAGCGCAAAGCTACCGACGTAATAGTGGTGTATTATCGTTTGTTGCGTTATACAGAAGCACAACCAGGTTTTATGAAAAATGTAGATGCTGTGCCTTCAGTGTTACTGAATTAAAAATTATTTTTTTCCATCGTACGTTACCGGTACATATTTATCGCTGGTATAGCTGATACACAATAAAGCTTTAATTTGAAAAGATGTTTAATTATCGTAACATGTATTTCGGAACTTTTCATAGTCTGCTAACAAAAAAATTTATATATCCTTTTTGCGAATACACATTTTTGCAAGCGGTCGTTAAGCTTTTCGCCATGAAAAAGTCCACCATTCTCGATTTAACGGGTCTCATCGGATTCCTGGGCCTACAAAACATAGGCAAAGACACCTAGATCATGTTAATCGGGGTACAGGAAGACGAGTAAGAACCAAACACTGTTTAGAAGCATTCCGCGGTCAGTCATTGTTAATTTTCAATTTTTGAGAGGGAAACACTGGAATAACGTCGTGGTTTCCGCGATTTTTGGAATCAGCGTACTCAAAAACCCCCATGAGCGAAGTTTCATGTTTTCTTCTGGAAGCGCACACATCGACCACTTTTTGTCACATAACCGCTGGTCTATATACAATAACACGCATAGAAAGCTTAACTTAGCTGGTATAACTATTTTTCGGCGTTTTTATTCTCCTGACACGAGAAAGCGATGGAGGCGCTATCATAAGCTTGTGAAGTAACGACCATCCGTCTGCCACTCAAAAATGAGAGACTCTTATTTACGCGTTTTTCTCAAAGACGCAACAGGTGAACTTGTCGGCTTCCTCTTCCCACTGAGCTGTGAATATTAAGTTTTAAGTCAGCGGCTTGACCCGATTCGGAATCAAAGGCAGACGTGAAACGCTCCATCTATTCGGACACACGGTTGGTCCCGAAATGCAATTACGAGCAGCCTACCGTACGAATAATCAGATAATATATCAAGCTATTCGAGACTAACCTTGGTCTTTTTTTCAATGCATCCATAATGTTAAGTTGCACCATTGGTCTGCGAATTCTATTACGAGCAGGCCTATCATCGCTACCAGTTCCAGCATTCATTTTCATACCGAGTAGCCTAGTTTACAAGCGGCAAAAGCTAAAATATGAGCAGCAACTTGGTGATTATTTTAACCGCTCACTAGTCACTGCAGTGGCGTAACTAGGCTTTTTTGGGGGGGCAAGTGCCCAGGGTCTTTTTCCAGGAGTTCAGGGGCGTATCCAGGGGGCGGGGCGCTGGGGCCGCGGCTTCACTTGACTTTGGGTGGATAAGTGAACATGTGCGGACGTGATGACCTTTTTTTGCTCTTCATTCTTATTTTGGGCGAAAAACGGACGTGATGACCTTCTGTCCCCTTTGCGAAGTGAAAATATATCTGGCCCTGCTGGCATGGCTTTAAATTGCGCCCCTCCCCTTTTCAAATTTCTGGGCACGCCCCTGTTGGGCAATGTCCGGGGTCAAAGCTAATCCTAGTTACGCCCCCTGGTTCACTGTTCAGCATTTGGTGGGGATTTTGCTACTCTCTGCTGTACAACTGTTCGCTGGCTCAAGATTCATCATTCACTGCAATTTGCTACCTTAGCTGTTAAAATTGGTAGGAAAAAAATTTACGCATTTGTTTGATCACGTGGGTTTGCTGTTTACAAGAAAATACCTGTAGATTAGAGGTGTTCAGATTTTGGGCATTTTTACAAAGTGCAGATGCTCAAGGCTTATATGGTGCATTGGATCTTAAAAACACCCCCTGTGCAAAAAAACTCCAAAATTTTACCTCTACCCTATCGCTCATGGCGGTTTAATAAGTATGCCCATTTTACTTCAAGGGGAATACTCTAATGACGTCATTTTTATTTAAAACTGCCATAGCTTGAGTTTTAAAGTAGATAGAAAATCCAAACAGACTGTATTCTATCTCTTCGAGGGTGTGGTTGACACTGAGGGTGCAAATGATGACGTCACTAATGTATGACGTCATGTTCAGCATCTGTAGAAAATCTGCTCTGGGCGGGATAATCTTTTTTACTCGGAGCTAAATTAACTGTGTTTTAATTGTTCGAACGCCGTGTGATTCGCATCGGGTTAAAAGTGATGATGTCACTGGTGTATGACGTCGTAATTAAAATTTAAGTGTTTCTGTTGATTTACCCACTGCTTCTTTTATTCACGCAAATCGTACATAATTTTTGCAGTCTTTGTGAATAATTTTCCAATTTACGTCATGTTCTGGTTATAAGTCAAAATACAGTTTCAAGCAGTTTTAGTCGTAGGCGTATTTCAAAGCATCGTTTAAAGCTAGGTGTGTGAAGAAAAGCACCAACGTTAACATCAAACTCTAAAAGCCATAAACAATATCAGATAAGTGTTGGTATTCATACATTATTTTGCACCGTAGTTTTCAATTTTGAATTAAATACTGCTCAGCATGGAGCGTGATGAAAGAAATCGAAGGGCTACTTCAAGTAATACTGGTGCGTTTTCTGCTCACAAGCCTGGCGCTACTTCAAGTGCCCGATGGATGGGCCAAGTGCTATATTGTCAAAAAAAGTTTCTGTGGGCCGATCAACTATCTTATGACAGTGAGTTTTTCGCAAAGCTTCAACGAATCAAAGTGTTTATTGCTTTTTTCCAAGTTCCTGCATACCTCAAGTCCAGCATCGGTTAAGACGCTCCGATAAACGATTTGACATTTTTGCAGGACATGTTACGTTACAAGAAAGAGGATCCAGCCAGTGGTGTAAAAAGTAGTCCAGAAATCTAGTCAAGTAAAAGTATTGTTACTGATGGCGGAAACTACTTGAAATAGAGTGGGAAGTAGGGGATGTAAAAAGTAACCAAATAATAGTAAAAAGTACCAGCAATTTGAAGCTACTTAAGTAAAAAGTAGCGTTTGCAAAACCAAGGCCATAAAGCTGAGCTGTGACAAAAGGCAATTTGCTCACTTCCAAACTTGACATATGTTTTGCCTATGCTTAAGTGTATTTACGATAATAATTAGCACATTTATTTGACGAAAATAAAAAAGTGAAGTGTGTCATGATCTGCATAATGCAACCTCATTGTCCACGCCAAACACAAACAACAAAAGACCACTTAGTATCACGAAATTCTAAAACTTACACATGTAAAATAAACTATACGCCTAATACTAATGTTGCCAATTTTATTATCAAGCATGATTATTTACCATTTGCGTGATACATTGCTTAATATTAACTACTTCACATTTTTAAAGGTACTTAAGTAGCGTTACTTTCTGATTGAACTACGTAAGTAAAAGTAGAAGTAGTCGAAATTTAAATTATTTAAGTAAGTACTAGTTACCTAGCAATAATACTTAGTAGTCTACTTCAGTAAAACTGATTCGTTACTTTACACCACTGGATCTAGCTGTAACAGACGCTGCTTCTATGAAACTTTCAGCTCACTAGTGGTAATTGACTGAAAAAATATTAGCATTCTCATTTTTAGTCAGCACTCTCACCTGACAAACAAGTCAAAGAATCAGTGGCACTAAAATTCTTTTCGGTGTCACCGCCAGATGAATTCTTGCCAATGGGGTATTCCTGTTTTTAAACGAGGGATTGATAAGGACTACAAGCGAATTGACTTCATTGGACCAGAAACGTGGTTCATTTTTAATGCTTTAAACTTGGATAAGAACTGGCTTTACGACTTACCGAAGTCGTGGAGTTGTAATGAGAAGGGCCGAAAGTTTGTCGCCAACATTAAAGTTGTAAACGATGCAGCTGAGAGAGGCGTTAAGCTTCACTCCGACTACACGGCCATTTTGACAGAAAATGAAAAACAACGTGCAAGTCTTCTGCAAGTAGTTGAAAAACACCGACAGCAATACGTTGATTCTAAAAAATCAATTTTAGCCCTTACTTCTACACATTAAATAGCTCTTTGCAATGAAAAATTGTTCGGCAAATGAAATGTTCTGTTTCGTTACTTTCTTTAAGCTAAAACTTTTCTTCGTATTTTGATACATTGCTTCTGTTTGTAAACGGTCAGTGTAGAGTAATAGTGCAATTCACGGTGCATGCTGAGCAGTGTTTAATTCAAAATTCAACACTACTGTGCAAAATAATGTATGAATATCAAGACTAATCTGAACTTACGCAAATATTCTGACTTGTAGTATTTGCGTAATGCCTACGCTTTTCGATTTAAATCTACCTTGCGAAAATTTGATGTTAACGTTGATGCTTTTCTTCACACACCTTGCTTTAAACGATGCTTTGAAATACGCCTACGACTAAAACTGCTTGAAACTGTGTTTTGACTTATAACCAGAACATGACGTAAATTGGAAAATTATTCACAAAGACTGCAAAAATTATGTACGATTTGCGTGAATAAATACAGCTGTAGGTAAATTATCAGAAACACTTAAGTTTTAATTACGACTTCATACACTAGTGACGTCATTTATCAGTGACGTCATCACTTTTAACGCGGTGCGAATCACACGGCGTTGGAACAATTAAAACACAGTTGATTTAGCTCCAAGTATGAAAGATTATCCACACAGAGCAGACTTCCCCACAAATGCTGAATATGACGTCATACATTAGTGACGTCATCATTTGCACCCTCAGTGTCAACCACACCCTCGAAGAGATAGAATACAGTCTGTTTGGATTTTTTATCTGGCTTGAAACTCAAGCTATGGTAGTTTTAAATAAAAATGACGTCATTGGGGTATTCCCCTTGAAGTAAAATGGGCATACTTATTAAACCGCCATGAGCAATAGGGTAGAGGTAAAATTTTGGAGTTTTTTTGCGCAGGGGGTGTTTTTAAGATCCAATGCTCCATATGCCATATAAGATCCAATGCACTATATTTTGCCTGTGTCTGAGAATGAAAACGAAACAGCAAATAATTTGGCAACTTTTTTCGAAACTAAAATCAACAACATAACAGATGCAGTAGTAAAACAAAACATGACACTACAGTTATCAGATGATTCTAAGCTGTTACAGAGGGAAAGCGTAAAGACATTATGCTCTTGGCAGCTTCTTGGTCCATCAGATGTAAAAAATATAATTATGGGTATGTCTACAAAATCTTGCTCCCTGGATGTTTTTCAACATTTTTCTTAAAACAAGTCATTGTCTTGCTACTTTCAATCTTGCAATATATTATAAATGAATCTTTGAGGATGAGTTATATGCCATCTGCATTAAAAAGAGCTGTAGTAATCCCTACCATTAAAAAAAGGCATCTTAACTGATAATGACCTTTTGTCTAAAAATCAATCGGGATATCGTAAACACTATAGTTGTGAAACTGCAATCACTAAAATACACAATGATCTAATTGCTGAAGCTAGAGAAAACTGTCTTGGGTTGTTAATTTTTTTTGATATGTCTGCTGCTTTTGATACGCTGAAACAGGCACAGCTGATCAAAGTACTCGTTGAAGAATATGCAATAGAAGTTGGTGCATTAGAATGGTTTACATCTTATCTGAGTGACAGAACTTGTTCTGTTCTAATCAATAGCTCTTTCTCAGAAGATTACTGCCTTGATGTTGGTGTACCCCAAGGTTCAATATTGGGCCTACTACTTTTTATTCTTCTCACAAAAAACCTGGAAAAAGTTGTCAAAAAGCATGGTTTGCAATATCAGTCCTATGCAGATGACATACTGCTATATGTAAGTTTTATCCCTGATGACACAACTGCAAAAGTTATCACCGACAACATTCAAGAATGCCTTGAAGAGATCAATGATTGGATGACAAAACATTTTTTAAAATTAAACGTGGAAAAAACTGAAATTCTTGAAATTTGCCCTTTTCAGCATCAAAGATGTTCCGTGAAAATCTCATCTGTCGAAGTTAACTCTGTAACTATTTTTCCAAAAAAATGTGCAAAAAGCTTAGGATTTTATTATGACGATAAACTTTCTCTGAACAAGCAAATAAATGAGGTTGTGAAAATTTGTAATTATCGCCTTAAAAACCTGTACAGAATTGGATCTAAACTGACCAAGCCTTTAAAATATCAACTTATACTATCATATGTTCTCAGTAATTTGGATTATTGCAATGCTACATACTGTGGTTTAAACTCTTCTCTAGTGACAAAATTGCAAACAGTTCAAAATAAGTGTGCAAGATTTGTTTTTGGAGTGAAAAAATCTGCCAGTTTGCGTAATTCTACTTTAGCCATGAGGAAAGATCTACATATGCTCCCAGTTGCCTACAGAAGTCAATATAAAATTGCTATACTTGTTTTTAAATGTCTGAGCAATGAAGGTCCTGATTATCTGCAAAATTTGATTTCATTGAAGCAAAAGAATTCTGAATATGATTTAAGACCAGAAAGCCAGCTCTATCTATTAAATGCTCCTACGTTATTTCCAAAGTTCAATAAGTCAAAATTTGGTTTTAAATACATTGCGCCGACTATTTGGAATGAATTGCCACTGAATATTCGCTGTACAGAAAATTTTTATGTTTTTGAAAAAATGCTAAAAACGCATTACTTTACATTAGCATTTGAAAATGATGGATGTGCTTTGAACTATGTCGTGTTAGTGTAATATTATAACTACTGTGCTACTAATTGATAGACCTGTGAAAATTTGAATCTTGTATTGTCATATTCTATTGTCATATATGCTTTTTGAATGTACCGTAACACCAGTTGCTGGGCCTAATGTGCTCCACTGTTTTGATGTTAAGTATTAGTACTCGACTTTGTTTTATTGCATTATTTTACGTTTTTATCCTCCTGTTTTCATTTTATCCTTCTCCTGTTATGTCGCAGTAAATTATTGTTGTCCGCCTAGATAACCTTGCTAGGGTACTCGCACCAACGCAAGTGTTAAGGCGGGATATAAATATTTCATTATTATTATTATTATTATAAGCCTTGAGCATCTGCACTTTGTAAAAATGTCCAAAATCTGAACACCTCTACTGCAAATAGTTTCAGGGAAGTTTCATGTTATTTTCAGTTGTAGCTTTTTAGCGTCTATTTAAGAGAGCATAGGGCCTATTCTACACTAAAAGCTCTAAGCCAGTGGTTCTTAACCTTTTTTATTCGCTGCATCCCTTTTGAATCACCAACCAATTCACCCCCGTTTAGAATTGGAAAATGTCGATGAAGAGCAAAAAAAAAAGGTCTACCGGCTTCAGATGCCCTATTTATATTCCAGTGAAAATATCGGTGAAGAGCAAAAAAAAGGTCTACCCATCTTCACATGTCCTATACTCCAGTGACAATATTCCGGCGAACATATCGGCAAAATGATTCATCATCCCCGCACTCCCTAGGAACATTTCTCGCACCCCTGGTTAAGAAACCCTGCTCTAAGCCTTCGTCAAATGCTGTCGTCTTTTTGGGTGTTCAAGAGTTTAGTTTGTTTTCTTTTTTGTGGACGCTTACGTTTATTTATTTATTTTTTTATATTGTGTCGTTTACTTATTTAACTCGTGTGTACTTTTTCCCCTTGACATTAGTCCTGGCGCTAAAAAGCATCCTTTAGGTACTCAGCGCCTTAAAACTTAATAGCAGTAATCAGTGGCGTACGCACGGGAGGGGGTGGTTGGGGGTCAAAACCCCCCCATCGACGATTTAAAAAAAATAAAAACCTCTTTTTTTGAAATGATCCGCCTTTTTTCATACAGAGTTTGCCGAAATTGCTGTCATGTTTTTCTGTGCTATCCAACTTGCTTTTTAATCTCGAGAAACTTTCATTGTGATGCAATAATTCAGGTAGTCAAGCTTTTTTGGTGGGTTGCGCTTGAACGAACGACTAACACAAAATGCAAGCCAGGACAAAGTCAGTGGGTATTGTTAAAGCTGGAGTCGTGTTGTGATGTCATGAAGCGAATGTTTTCAACGGCTATCAAGGCTAGACAACACAACGTTCCAGCGCAGGAGGTATTCTTGGAAGAGAATGGTTGCAACGTAGGCAGATGTTCCGCTTGCGATGTCATAACTTTGAGTTAACCAAACCAGCCAGTTGGGGTTAACCAAAGACATCGCTATCGGCTCGGGAGGTTTTGGGTTCAATTTTTGGGCCGGTACCGGTCGTTAGCTTAGTGGTCAAGCGCACAGACTATCGGTGCGGAAGGTCTGGGGCTTGATTCCCGCGCCGGTCAAATCGGCACAGTGTCGCCAACAGCTCGCCAATGCTGCGACGTTTCTGTGTTCCCCAGTCGCTAAGTCGCGGAGATGGTCCCTGGTGGCGTATGCAAGAGAGGGGGCCGGGAGTCACCCCCCTTGACAATTGCAGAAAAAATTAATTCTTACTTAATTTTGAAACAAACCGACTTTTTTTCGTGAAGAGCTTGCCGAAATTGCTATCATGTTTTTTCTGTTCGGTCCAACTTTCTAATTTAATCTCGCGAAACTTGCATTACGATGCGATATGCAACAATACTGGTAGGCCAACTTTTCTGATATGTTTTGCTTGAACTGCAATTTTGTCATTGATGCTGCTGCTGTGAAGCAGTTGATAAGTAAGAGTTTTCTTAAATACGGTGTCTCTGCAGTGGCTATGGCTGCACACAATTTTTTTTTAAAATCAAATCAAATCTTCACTGTACTTCTTTCATTAAACTCGCTGCAGTACCGAAGCATGGTAGCGAGTGGCGGGGTCCGACCCCGCGTCTTAGTGATTGGGCAACACAGGTCCGAAGAAACGTCGCAGCGGTGGCGAGCCGTTGGCTACACTGTGTCTGATTTGACCGACCTGGGAATTGAACCCCAAATCTTCCGCATCGATGGCGACATCTGTAACACTACGCTATAACCGTCCGGTTTGATGAAAATTATTATAAACGTTAAAAATCTAAATTAACACTGCCAGTGACGTCACATCGTGTTGACGTAGTACTACGTAGTATTTTACGTCATCACGATGTAACGTCACTGAAACCCCCCCTCATTGAAAAATCCTGCGAACGCGACTGGTAGTAAACTAGTAATAACAATAATAGGCCTAATGATTGGCAAGTAACTTTAAAAGTCGAATATACTCCATTTAATAAAACCGAAAGCTTTGAGAAACCTTCTAGATTTATAGTAACAAAGTCAAAACAAGCCTACTGTGCCAACAGCAGATCGAGTTAATTTGAAGCAATTTAGGAACAAAAACCTTTCTAAGGGGTTCGGGGCAGTGGCGATTCTAGCACCCAAAAAGTGGGGGGTCCACTTTGGTGCCTAGACAGATTGAGGTGGGGTCAGTGAAAACTGTGTTGGAGAGGAAAAGAGTAAAGTAAAAGAGATTTGCAACCAAACTTAAAAAGTGAGCATATTGCAATATGAAACACTATATACATTTGTTATTGACATTCACTACAGCATACAGTAAGATGGCAAAATGGTCAGAGCGTCTGTTCCTGCAGCGGTAGACTCAAAGTCTGACCCCGAGATTTCCTAGCCTAAAAATTAGTATTCACAGTTTTTCTGCTATACGTTCAACTTCGACTTTAAAGGAATAGTATCGACAACAAGCTGGCAAATTTGCTTGTTATAACACCCTTGGAAAAGGCACTTAACGTAATTCCTTCATCTCAAATGAATCCCTACATTCTACCTCTCGTGGTGGCCCAGTCTGACTATAGACAAGCAAAAAGAGCGTCGGCATCAAACACATACGAAACTACAAGACTTGGACAAAAATAACATCTGTAGCTCAAATCTAAACCGTAGAACAGAAAAGGAATAGGTCTGCTACACCACATGATATCCCCCCACATCAAATAACATAATACAAAAAAATAAATTAAAGAAGTGAAAGGTAAATACACAAACAATAACTGTCGTCGTCGTTTGGCGGGGCATCTCTTCCAAGACAGATGGAAGGACCAAGGCCGAGGGTTTATCCTTTTACCACCCTGGCCACCAAACTGCTTGGGTCAGATGCTGACTGTAAGGGACTTCAGCCAGCATCTTGTTTCGTCATCTAAAACCATTAGACCAAACATACCTCGGGGTGCTCGATGTATGGGACACTGTGAGATGATGTGATCTGCGGTTTGTTCACTGGCACCACACTCACAATTCGCTAGAGGAGCGAGACCCCATTTGTACATGGACGAACAGAAACGTCCAACACCAGAACGCAGACGGTTGAGCTTGACCCAGGCTGCCCTGGGCAGACCCATACCCAAGGGTCTGGAGCTAGCCTTGGAAATGAAAGCGTGGAGTGACAATGCGTTGGCAGAGTACTCCATGTCCCATTTCGTGTTCGTCCACTCGGCTGCACGGACGTCCAACTCAGAAAGACTGTCTAGTAATTTCCGAGCAGCAGGTACAAATGAGCGTCTAGATTTCAATCTCACCCTACATACAGTACGTCCTGTGACTCAAGAAACTGGCCATGTAAAATGTGGTCAGGGTCCAGGGAGCTGCGGTTGGCTAGGGAGAGTGTCGCTCCTTGGCGGCGAAGCTCAGCTGACTGGATGCCTGAAAGAACCGGAAGGTAGACCGATGGAGTGGGACGCAGGCACCCAGTGACAATGCGCAAGGCGTCATTTATTACACTGTCGATAAGCCGTATGTGCACACTGCGGCACCAGACTGGTGCGCAGTACTCGGCAGTCGAGTAGACCAGAGACAGGGCAGCTGTGCGTAATGTCTTAGCGCTAGCACCCCAACCTGTTCCAGCAAGTCGCCTCAACAGTGAGACGCGAGCACATAACTTCTTGCGCAATGCTTCCAGGTGAGGACGATATGTGAGCGATCTATCCAGTTTGACCCCAAGATAAGTGGGAATTGGACAGAAAGGTAAGGTCTTACCGATATTACAGACCTTAAGCTCACGCTTAGCCTCTCGATTGTGGAGGTGAAAGGCCGCCGTCACCGTTTTAGTGTGGCTAAGCTTCAATCGCCAGGTCTGGAGATATTTCGAGAGTGTAGTCATGTCCTGACTTAGAGTCCTCTCCAACTCCTTCCATTCTCCAGATGTATGAAGTATCGCCAGGTCGTCGGCATAGGCGAACTTCTTGGAGGTTATGGAGGGGATATCATATGTATAGATGTTGAAAAGAAGGGGGGCCAGGACCGATCCCTGGGGGACGCCATTTCTCAGGCGTCGTAACCTGCTAGACTTGCTGTCGCCAGTTGTAAGGGTGAAGCTTCTGTTGCGGATCAGCTCCATAATCATACGAACCATGTGCTTGTCCGGCAGAAGCCGCAACAGCTTGCAGGTGAGGCCACGGTGCCAGACAATGTCATAGGCAGCTGTCAGGTCGATAAAGACGGCACCGGCCTTCTTTTTCGCTTCGAATGCATTCTCAATGATTTGCGTGAGCAAAGTGACTTGATCCACGGTGGATCTTCCGCGTCAAAAACCCGCCTGTTCCCGTGGGAGCAGAGGGTCAATAAGAGGTTCGACGCGGGCGTAGATAAGTCGCTCGAGAATCTTGTAGGGAACACAGAGCAAGGAGATCGGACGATAGCCCCTTGGGTCCTCTACCGGTTTCGAAGGCTTTGGGACCGCTACTACTAGCACTCTTCTCCAGATCTTAGGAATTTTGAGGTGGTGCAGGCAGGAAGATAGGAAGCCACGTAGCCAAGATTTTAAGCCGGCTCCAGCATGGATTATTAGCTCCGGACAAATGGAATCAGGTCCAGGAGCTTTGCCTGGTTTTAAATGTTGGAGGGCAGCAGCGAACTCCCGATGGGAGAAACTCCCGGAGACATTCGCAGGATGTAATGGCTCAGCCCTCCAAAGGTCAGACACTTCCTGTAAAACGAGCCGAGATGAGCTTCGATTCACACCTTCGTACTTCCCGTTTCTAACCAGCTGAGAAGCAATAGCATCAGCTGAAACGGGACATTGACGAGGGGATTGTCGTGACCTACCAGTCAAGTTGTTTATAGTATTCCATGCCAGCCGGCTGGAGTGCGAAAAGTCAATGTTGCGGACCGTCTCTGACCAGCGATTTCTCCGCTTCCCGTCGAGCCTTGTGAGTAGGGCTGTAGCAGCCCTATCCGAATCAGGGCCCCCACGTGATTGCAGGAAATGCTGATAGAGGTCTTCACACTCCGCATCCCAGCAAGGTATGTGGTTTGATCGTCGACCACGAGGGATGCATTTCTTCGCCGCAGTGCTTATTAACTTGCAAAAGCACTGGTAAACCTGATCGATGTTCTGAGATTCAGGTGGCGATATACTCTTGGCCAGTTTGTTGGTTAGGTTAGAATAGTGGTCCCAGTTGGCCTTGCGGAAGTTCCATCGCTTTACAGGCTTGCTCGGTTTTGGATGAGCAAGTTTGGGTGGACTTATAAGCGAGGGTCGGTGTTGTGACCTTGGGAACTTTCCTAAGATACGTCTGTCAGGTAAGCGACTGTCCAAATCGACACTGGCAAATGCAAGATCTGGGTTGGTGTCTGTTTTCCAGCGGCCAGAGTGGAAACTGGCGGCCTCCTTGGGGCTATATAGCAGGGTGAAGTTGTTGGCACTGGCCCATCCAGCCAGGCATTCACCATCTGGATTGTTATTATCATAACCTCAGTCAACATGGTGGCAGTTGAAGTCGCCAGCATAGAGGCAGGGATGGGGGAATGCTGGAAGATCAGATACTTGCATCCGTGTTGGAGGGGGTTTGTAGACGTTGACTATTTTATAGTTATCAACATCCACGCACACCCACTCGATCTCCGATGTTGGTGGGGACTGGTCGATTAGGATCCACTTCAGACGCTCATGGACAAACGTAGCAAGACCATGTTTCCTGCTCAAGGAAAACCCAGCTAGATGGTAGCTCGGAAGATCTAACCTTTCTACCGAGGTGCAATGGGTTTCCTGTAAGAGGATGACGAGTGCCTCACACTGTAGCGCAAGATGATGCAACACGCTCATCTTGCTTGCAGTGAGGCCTTCGATGTTCAGTTGGAGAATACTGGGCCTTTGGAACTTGTTAACATTGCGCCGAAGATGCGCATCGCCCCGTCCTGAAAAGGACGTTTGCCACTGCTCAGCTTGAACATCGTTAGGTGTTCCGGCATTAAGGCAGATTCGGTTTCTGTCAGCCAGATTAAATAGCGTAGACAGAGTAACGCTTCGGGCTACGGGAAAGCATCTGCCATCCGGAACAATAACTGAAGGTATAAAATAATGCGAAACTGACGAATCGATAGTTTTAAGCACTCAACCAATCATTCAGCCAGATAGCTTTCTATTATTTAGTGTAACTTAATCCTACGATTATCATGCCTTCATGATAAACATATTGTAATTTTCGCTCTATATATCAGTCGCCTAACAACCGCAGGCTGAATAATGGTCAGGCAAGGAAGGTCGACTGCAGGGCTGTGAGTAACGCGTTACATGTAACATTTGCTGTAATTTTAGATGGTAATGAATTACATCTTTCCAAAGTAACGGTAATTCGGAATTAATTACAATTAGTGAGGAACGAGTACAATTTTAGTTTAATTGAAATTACAAAATTACAAATTCCTTTTTTTTTCTTGAAACTTTTGATCAGCTTCAACAAAGCACAAGGTTTAGTTTTTATAGCGACAAGATTATGGGGCGCCGTGCGTAAAGCTACGCAATATAAAATGTTGCATCATTTTTTGGTTAAATTACATGCAATATCATATATTGTTGCAATTTATCTGTATTGCAATTTATCTATAGCGATATCGATAGTACAAATGCCAGTAATATTTATGAAGTCGGGCCTGAAAGCAAAATCCCTGGCCCAACTTAGAAAAGTTATTTAGTTTTGATTCAAAAGCTGAAAAAAATCTAAAATTTGAGTGTCTTCTTTGTCGCCCAAAAACGGTCCAACTTTCGACCTGTGCCACATCACATTCTAATCTGCGCAAGCATGTAAAGGTAAGAATTTTTTTTTTAATTTGAAAAAGCTCATAGTTGCGCCGGTCTTTTGAGCGAGTGGGGGTACAAGTCTGACAGTTAGCTACAATAGGTTACAAAAAATTGAAGCGCAAAGCTTGGTTAGCTTTAGCATTGCCTTGGCAATAGAAAAGTCCGTGACTTTCGGTTGCACGTAGTGCTTTTGTTGTTTTTTTAATAATGTAAAAGGCTATTTACCCTGATTTCCCAATTGGGATCAATATGCCTCCCTTTATGGTAGCTTTAGAACTTAATACGCCTCTGCCGTCAAGCGCGGCACGTGAAAGACTGTTCAGCTGCGGAGGGCTGATTCTTCGACCGAACAGATCGTCGTTATCCGATAGCAATTTTGAAGCGTGCTTGCCCACACGTTGTAATAAAATGCTTGCATAACTAAGTTATCGTTTTCTTTTTTGCGTTATGGTTTTCGTTGTGCAGTTCTAAACCTCTTCCCAGTTTTCATCAACAAGGTTGGTGAATTTGCTGATATAAAAAACTGATTAATCGAAAAAATGTGTGTTACTATGGATGGCAAAATCAATAAGCATTCTTTTCATTATTGGCTCCTGCATTAATCACTAAAATTAGGCTATTACTTGGATGGGCTACCTACAACAAAAACGATTGAATGTTTGACCATAGTTAGTGGTTTGTCGTATCAGTTTCTACAAGAAACAGTTAAAAGAAAAGGAACACATAACACGCTTAATTTTTGCAGCATTTAAGCTAGCCGTTGCCCATTAATGATCATGCCAAAACATCCTTCGGTTATCGTAGATATGTTTATTGTTACTATCTATTCTTAGCGGAACACTGTGCAAACGAATTGGTTACTTTCAATAGCAAAGGAATTTGCAATTAGTAATTTAAAAATTACTTTTTTTTCTTGTGTAATTTTGTGATTGGAATTAGTTACTTTACCAATGGGGTAATTTTACTCAGTGATTAGTTACTTTTTGGCCAAGGAATTGTAATTGGAATTAATTACTTTTTTCGAGGAATTTTTACAGCCCTGGTCGACTGCTTTATAACTTAATGATTTTGTAATTTCAAAAGCCATAATACAACACGGCAACACTGTGTTGCCTATAGAACCAGTCCACCCTCAGCCAAGTTCTCCCGCACCAAACTCCATAGCCATTAACGAATGACGCATTAAAGCCAAGTTTACTAAGCACTGGCTTTTATTGCTACTAATATTACCATTGTTACGCCTACCAATGCTGCCATAATGCACATTGCTGTCTTTCCTTTTTAGTGCTTGCTGATTAGGCTTCAACAAATAAGTATAAAAAATAGACTAACTAGGCTACAAAAAATTGGAAATGACACTCTTATTTCGATTAGCGACTACCAAAGACATGATACGTAAGATTTTGATTTACCGGTATTTAGTTCTTTGTTCCTCTTTGCCCATTCGTAACACCTTCTTCAATCTGCACTGGCTGTTTTATGACCTAACCGCTTCTGATAGCGATTTTACGATTTAGACGGAATTGTGTGATGCAATAAAAGCACTAGTTTATTGAAAAGCGAAGACAAAGACCAAAGCAAACTACGCAAGTTTCACATAGCCTTGTAAACTAAGAAGCAAAAACAACGAATGTCTAACTCTGAGGTTGGGCAATCGATTAGTATATTTTCATGCTCTGTCATTGGCTACATGAGCTTGTTGAAACTGGGGGGCAACCTGGGGGCCAGGCAAAAAACTTGGGGGGCCATGGTTCCCTCTGGCCCTCCCCTTAGAATCACACTGATTCAGGGGCATGCTTCCCTAAATTTTTTTAAAAATTTTGATAGAGTAGGCTTATTGCAATTATAATACTTTTTAAAAAACTTGGTAGTTTTTGTTTATTTCATGCCTTCGATCCAACTTCTTCACCACATATGAAGCATTTTCGTTAGCGCATTTTCGATGCTTAAGGCTTAAGGCTATGTAGGTTTATTAAGAGTTACAATTTTTGAAATGATGTAGGCCTACTCGCAAATTACACCGGTGGACATTTTTTTTAAAATTTTCTGTTATTTTCATAAAAGTAATTGTGTTTGGATAATTCGACCCCGCTGATTCCAAATATGCCCTTGAAATTGCTCTATGACATCACACTTTGTCGCAAAAATTACATGAAACATTTTCACCAGTTACATGAAACATTTACATGAAATAAGCAAAAATTACATGAAACATAAAGCAAAAATTACATGAAACATTTTCGGGCTATCAGCCCTCATCAGCCGCCCTCAGGTAAGATGCATTCATCTTCCACAATGAATGATCTTGCATCTTCCAGAATGAATAATTTTTAGTTATTTATCTTCACCCTGGCCACGTAAAAGATTTGACTAGCGTGGTGACGTAGACACACGAGTGGCTACGTACCACAAAGGTTAAATTCTTCAAGATATATTCATCCGAAGGGATGAGTGATCCTGGGAAGAATGACTGATCTTACCTCGTCGTCGTGTGGTTGGACATCCTCTTCCGACGGTTTAGATGTTGACGGCGTTGATTTTTAGCCAGCGTCGGGTGTCATCATCCAGGACCAACAGACCTTGTATTCCTTTTGGTGCACGATGTAGGGGGCATGTAGAAATGATGTGGTCTGCAGTTTGCTCAGAGGCACCACACTCACAATTCGGTGAAGGAGCAGCATCCCATTTGTACATGGATGAATGGAATCACCCTACGCCAGTCCGCAGACGATTCAGTTTTACCCAAGATGTACTGGGCAAACCCATTCCAAGAGGCTTAGAACTGGCCCTGGGAATAAAAGCATGAAGCCTTGATGCACTTTTTAAGCACTCCATGTTCCATACATAATCCATCCATTGCGCTGCACGAATTTCTGATTCGGTCAGACTATCCAGTAGTTTCTGTGCAGCGGGTACAAACGGGCGTCTTGATTTGAGCCTTCCCTGGTGCGCATTTTGTTTCCCGACCAGCTGCTCATGTAGAATATGAGCAGGGTTAAAGGTGGCGCGGTTAGCCAGGGAGAGTGTCGCTCCTCGACGGCGAAGCTCAGCTGGCTGGATGCCTGCGAGGATTGGCAAGTAGTCCGTAGGAGTGAGTCGCTTGCATCCAGTGACAATGCGCAAGGCGTCATTTAAAACACTGTCGATTAGCCGAGTGTGAGCACTACGACACCAAACAGGTGCGCAGTAATCAGCTGTGGAGTAAACCAGGGACAAGGCGGCTGTTCGCAATGTTTTGGCTCCTACACCCCATCCCGAGCCTGCAAGTCGCCTCAACAGTGTGACGCGAGTGGAAAGTTTCTTGCGCAATGCTTCTAGGTGATGACGAGAAGTGAGCGACCTGTCCAGCTTTACACCAAGGTAGGTTGGAGTTGGACAGTAGCCTATGGCAATAGTTTGCCGTTGTTGAAGATTTTGAGCTCACGTTTCGCCTCTCGGTTGTTTAAATGAAAGGCCGTCGTCACCGTCTTAGTGTGGCTGAGCTTCAGCCTCCAAGTCTGGAGATACGCTGAAAGTGTTGTCATGTCTTGGCTTAGAGTGCCCTCCAAAGTCTTCCAGTCTTTCGAGGTATGCATCAATGCCAGGTCGTCGGCATACGCATACTTCTGGGAAATTGTGGAAGGCAGATCGTATGTGTAGATGTTAAAAAGGAGGGGAGCCAAGAATGATCCCTGTGGGAGGCCATTTCGCAAACGTCGTAACCTGCTTCGCTTGCTGTCACCGATGGAAAGGGTGAAACTTCTATTCCGGATAAGTTCCATAATCATTTGGACCATGTGTTTATCAGGAAGGAGTCTCAGCAGCTTACAGGTGAGGCCACGATGCCAGACAGTGTCATAAGCACCTGTCAGATCGACAAAAACAGCACCGGCCTTCTTCTTGGTCTCAAATGAGTCCTCGATGTGTTGGGTAAGTAGAACAGTTTGGTCTACTGTGGACCTCCCCTGTCGGAACCCAGCTTGCTCCCGAGGAAGAAGCGGGTCGACAATGGGCTCGATACGGGTGTAAATGAGCCTCTCAAGGATCTTGTAGGGGACATAGAGCAAAGAGATGGGGCGATAGCTCTTGGGGTCCTCTACAGGTTTCATTGGTTTGGGGATCGCGACAACCAACGCTCTTCTCCAGATTTTTGGAATTTTGAGGTGGTGCAAACAGGATGAAAGAAAGCCACACAGCCAGGATTTCAAGGCAGCTTCAGCATGGAGCAAAAGCTCAGGGCAGATAGAGTCTGGGCCTGGAGCTTTTCCTGGTTTCAGATGTTTGAGGGCGGCTGCGAATTCTGAGGGAGTAAAGCTTCCACATACATTCACTGCACTTGTTGTAGAGGCCCTCCAAAGATCAGACACTTCTTGAGACACAAGCCGGGATGACTTGCGATCAATATCCTCGTATTTGCCGTTATTGACCAGTACTGATGCGATGGCATTGGCTGAAACTGCACAATGCCGAGGGGAGCGTCGTGATCTACCAGTTAAGTTGTTTAATATGCTCCATGCTTTACGACTGGAGTGAAAAAAATCGATGGTTTGGACTGCTTCAGACCATCGGTTTCTGCGTTTTCTGTCAAGCCTGGACAGCAGGGCAGAAGCAGCCCTGCTAGAGTCTGATTCCTCAGGCGATTGCAGGAACATCTGATAGGGGTTCTCACACTCGGCATCCCAACACGGAATGTGGTCGTTTCGTCGACCACGTGGGATATGCTTTTTGGCTGCTGTGCTGATGGCATTACAGAAGTCTTGGTATGCCCGGTCCACATCAGATGTATCAGGTGGCAACAAGCTCTTAGCGAGTTGGTTGGTCAGGGCATTGTAATGGCTCCATTTGGCCTTGCGGAAGTTCCATCGCTTAGCAGGCATACTCGGAACTGACAGAGTGAGCCTTGGTGGAACAATAAGCGAAGGTCGATGTTGTGACCTAGGAAACTTTTCTAAAATACGCCTGTCAGGTAAGCGACTATCAGGACCAACACTAACAAACGCCAGGTCCGGGTTGGTGCCAGTGTTCCAGCGGCCTGAGTGGAAAGTGGCCATGTCCTTTGGGTCATGAAGAGGGACGAGACCATTAAGGCTTGCCCAAGCAACAAGGCACTCTCCATCAGCGCTGTTGCTGCTGTAGCCCCAATTCACATGCGGGCAGTTGAAATCACCCGAGTACAGGACAGGGTGTGGAAACACTGGTAGGTCGGTAGTCTGCAATGGTGTAGGTGGAGGTTTGTAAGCGTTGACAATTTATCTTACCTGAGGACGACTGATGAGGGCTAATAGCCCGAAACAGCGCTGTCCCGCTCTACGGTACGTTTCACTGGAGTGCTTTGCACTGTTGGTGATGGAGAGTTGATATAGCGTCCGACCTAACCAGAGAAAATCGTCATGATTTCCCGTCCAGTGGGCCAGGAAGGACATTGTTTTTTAGTTATTAGTTAGCAACTACTTAATGCAAAATTTGATTTAAAATTGCGCAAAATCCTGACGTGATGGAAAAAAATTGCTTACAGATTTGAAATCAGCGGCCTTAAATTATACAAGAAAACTACATGATAGCGAAACAACAAATTTGATGTCCACCTGTGTTATTGCTGTTCGGCACAACTTTTGCGATATTACCGTAATGCTTTTCTTAAACTTGCAATTGCCCAATTTGTCTTTCTTGATGTTAAAAAAAAACAAAAAAAGCATTTAGGCAACATTAGGCCTATTTTAAATTTGTTTTATAGCAAATATTAAGTGACTATTTTTTAGTATGTATAGAAACTTTGTTTTATGAAATATAAACACCCATATATTTCACTATATGAAAAGTAGGGGTCCCGCCAGCAGATTTCTAATTGGGCTTACCGGCCCTGCCAATAAGTACATAAACGTTACGTAACGTAGTAACGAAAACGTAAAGGCAAGGAACAATGAAATAATCTAAACACAGGACAAAACACGTAGCGTAACGCAATGCATTATCTTACAAAGTAAGTAGCATAGCTGGCTAACCGGAACGCCGTTCCGGCAGCTTTATCTTAAACCGGCTTCCGGTGCGTTCCGGTACCAATGCAACGCTGTCGTTAAACACATTGAAAGTTTACCGCAACATTTATCGGAAAAATTTATCGGCGATAATTTATCGATTACCGATATCGCTTTAAAAAATTGAGATTTATTTTTTATCGGTATCGCCCAGGGCTTTTTTAAAGTTATCGATTATCCTTATCGCTTCAATACAGAAAGGTATATCGTGCCCATCACTGACAGTAGGTTATAAGAATGTCGATGACGATAGTTTTTAATCCGCGAAAATTTACCAATAAATCAAATCGGTTGAAAAATCATTTCAAATGTAAGAGTAGCAGGTTAATTTTAAGGAATATTGCTGCAGGCTAAACTGTGCAATTAGGTTAGGAGCAAAAGATTTGTTACCAGAAAGCTAGCGTCACAAAAGTAATTTAGGCATTTAAATTACCGCTCACATTCCGCCCAATTATTTTAGCCTATTAATCCAGCCAACGTCTTTGTAAGTTTCATTCGCGCAGACACCAAATATGTTGTAGCGCAATATTGCTGAACTTGCTTCAGCCACGCTCTGTTCAGCTCAACTTCAGCTAAAATGTCGTGTAAACAGGTGTAAACAGCACTTCAGCTCTGCTCCGCTCCACTTGCTTCAACTTTGCTCCACTTGCTACAGTCCGCTCCGCTCCACTTGCAATTATTTTCGTGTAAACCCACCTTAATGGATCAAACAGCGCGTGAGAAGCGTACCTTGCAATTTACGCGACGCATTGAACGGGAAGAGAAAAACATACTCGTAAAGAGCTACGAACAAGAGTAGATAGGCAGTTGAAAACATGAGGCACACTTTCTTTTTTGCGACTGATTCGTTGACCGCAAGAATGAGTAGAAGTGGGTGCTAACTGCTAATGCGTTGGTCATGCTTATTGCAATAAAAAAGTTGTTTAAAACTCGGAGATGAAGCGCAACGTAATCCACACATTCTGCAATAGGGTGGAGTGAAAAAACTTTTTTTGGAAATCGAAAAAATTGTAGTCCTCAAATCCAGCCAAATGATCAAAAACTTGTTAAAAAATTGGTTTTAAGGGGTTTCCCCCATTTTCCAGCCTGCTACCCCCCAAAATGTTGTCGCAAACGATGACGCAGGGGGTAATTCTCATATCTCGGTAACCACTGGTAGTAGAGTAATGGTGTATAGCTCAACCTGCGGAAACACCATGCTCCTATCTGTGCTAAGAAGAAAAGTTTCTCTATTTTCAACACGAAAAAAGTTACAGCCAAAAAACAAAAATTAGGATCATTTTGGTAAAGTTTTTGAAAAATTCGCCTGCGAGTAGGCCTAATTGTGTAACAAGCACAGTCATTTAATTTTGATCGGTGGAACTAATTCCTCTCATATGACTAGCACCGTATGTGATTTGCTGCATCAATACAAATGGACGGATGGTGACTTTTACTCTTGCTCAAATAAGATGAGTAGTAACAATTGCCTCAAATCAGCAGGACATATGCATCAAGCGGAAGTCACTAAAATAAGCGTTAAGCAAATTCAGCGATTTTGGTAAGTTGGTCTTAGTTTGATTTGAAATTGTTTTTGAATAAAACACAAAAAAATTGTAACATATAAAGGCTGTGTGATGTTAAAACTGATTTTATCGCAACATAATACTAGATGAAATAAATGGCTGTTTTTGGCAGCCAAAAATGCTGTTAGCCTCATCAGGAGTAGTTTTGACAAGTTCGAGAAGTTTAGTGCGGTAGTAAAATAAAAAGCTGAGAACAAAAACAGCTGTTTTGAGATCAATTTTAACCACCAGGCCAATAGAATAGGTCACAAGGTACTAAAACATTTTATTTGAACTGCTTTTTGGTGTCAAATGTTTTCAGAAGTTTGCAAGATTTATTTTTTTTATTGAATCATTCTTTCTCCTCTATCAAATCCTGCATCTTGTGCAGATGCTTCCGCAACCAGTTTGATGTGCCGCTCCACAGATTAACAATGAGATAGGTAGTGTAATACCAGAGGTTTCTTCAGACATTCTTGTATTTCTGTATCTGCAAGGCTTGCAATTGCTTGAGGTTGTTGCTGATAAAAATCAAAATTGGCTAATTCGTAGTAAGCATTTGCTTTCTAGTTCAGAGTTGGTACATCAAATAAGCAAATCATGCTGCTGTTTAGTACATGGGGCAGTCATCGTTACGTGCACCTTCTTCAGCAACTTGTTTCCGAGGTGTTAGCGCTTTCGCCACTCCTACATTTCTTACGTTTTCATAATCATCCCCTAACATCATCACATAATCAGGTAACCCATGGATCCGGCCAGTGGCGTACGCAGGATTTTTCAATGGGGGGTTTCAGTGACGTCACATCGTGATGACGTAAAGATACTACATTACAATTACAGTAGTTTAGAGGTATTAAAGTGCATCGTATTGTAGTGTTTCCAGCCTAAATTGCAGTTAACCATGATTAAGCTATATAATGCCATAACTAAGGATACAACAAAGATATTTCATTCACACTTTTACTTAATGCTTTGCGTTTCATTTAAGGAGAGAAAAGGTTTCACAGAAACTCAAGCTGTCAAGCCGTGATTAAAATTTTTCTGAAAAAAATTTAGTTGAAATCATTTTTGGGCCATAGGAAGGTTAATTGACTAAAATAGGCTGGCTAGCTGTCGCAACGTCACAAACAGGGTGCACCCAGGGGGTAAAACAAGCAATTTCTTCTCTCCAAAAAAACTTTTTTCAAGAACCAACATTAATATAAATAACGCATATAGGCTAAACCTTGTTATAAACAATCAATACACGGTACACTCATTATGAAGAGGGCAGTTTCTCGCTTGAAATTTGAAAAGTGAAGATATTGGAGCATAAGAAAAAACTGCCCTCCCTACCAAAACGTTTTTAAACTAAAATAAATTATGCGCGAGAGGAATCCCTATTCATCCGATTAAAGTCAAAAACAGCGTCGATATTATCTGAGCATTTTTCTGCCAAATCACAGCGTCGATATCAGATGCTTTCAAACACATAATCGGGGAATCTATGGGAAACGAAGAACTCTAGCTCCTGAGATAGTCAGCTTAGGGTACGAAAAAGCAATGTTGTCTCTCCCCTCGTTCTGCCCCTAGCCCTCCTCAAATTTTCGTTGGTCTATGGTCGTCCTTGGCAGTATTTTTATCTTACTTTTGGCACTTAGAGCAGAGTCAATTTAGTTTTTTATATGTTGATAAAATTTATCAAAAAACCGGGCGATTATAGCGTAGTGTTAAAAGATTTCGCTATGGATGCGAAAGGTTTGGGACTCAATTCCCAGGCCGGTCAAATCGGACACAGTGTAGCCAACGGCTCGCAACCGCTGCGACGTTTCTTTGGAGCTGCGTTGCCCAGGCGCTAAGATGCGGGGTCTGGCCCTGCCACTCGCTACCACGTTTCGGTACAAAAACGAATTTAATGAAACGAGTATAATCAAGATTTGATTTGATTTAAAAAAAAAAAAAAATTTGCGTGCAGCCATAGTTTCTGCAGATACACCGCATTTAAGGAAACTCCTACTTCTTAATTGTTTCACAGCAGCATCAATGACAAAAGTGCACTTCAAGCAAAACACAACAGAAAAGTTGGACTTTCGGGTACCGGTATTGTGGCATTGCATCGTAATCAGTGCTCGAGTTGTAAAAGCACTTATGGGGGGATGGTACAACTTTTCACAAAGACGTAAGGAGGGATGATCATTGTACTTGTAAGGGAATGGTTTATGCTAAAATGTTTTGTGGGGGATGGTGTTGTTTGGGATGAAAACATGACAGCAATTTTGGCAAGCTCCGCATGAAGAAAAGTCGGTTCGTTATAAAAAAGGTTTCATTTTTTCTGCAATTGTCAGGGGAGATGGGGAGTGCTGACTCCCGACCCCTGCGAACGTCACTGGGGCCCATCTCTTAGCGCTTGGGTAACACAGAAACATCGCTGCGGTGGCGAGCCGTTGGCGACACTGTGCCGATTTAATCATCCCGGGAATTGAACCCCAGACCTTCCGCACCGATAATCTGTGCGCTTAACAACTGAGCTAACCGCCGGTACCGGCCCAAAAATCGAACCCAAAACCTCCCGCGCCGATGTGTCTAACCACTACGCCAACTTGTCGGTTTGGCTCAAAATCATAACATCGCAAGCGGAATATTTGCCTGCGTTGCAACCGTTCTCTTCCAACAAAGCCTTCTGCGCTGAAACGTTGTCTTGTCCAGCCATAGTCGTTGAGAACAATGTCTTTATGACATCACAACACGATTCCAGCTTTAGTGCCCATTGACCTTGTCCAGGCTTGCATTTTGACCCAGCCATTGGTTCAAGCGCTACACACCAGAAAAGTTTGACTACCGGTATTATTGCATCACAATGAAAGTTTCTCGAGATTATATAGGCAATTTGATACAGCTCAGAAAAACAATCTCTGTATGAAAAAACGCTAATCGGTCCAAAAAGAGCGGTTTTTAATTTTTTCCATCGTCAATGCGGGAGGGGGGGTTTGACCCTCGAACCCCCCCCCGTGCGTACGCTACTGGATCCGGCAACTTTTTCAACTTAGTTCAGAGGATTAGAAATTTTTTAAACAAAAGTGTTTAAGAAATTGCTTTGAGTGTGATGCAACGAACGGTTATTTTGCACTACAAGAAAATGTTTTTATTACGATCGCAGAGAATGATTATGAAAACGTAAGAAATGTAGGAGTGGCGAAAGAG
The DNA here is from genome assembly GCA_964006365.1 of Trididemnum miniatum. Classification (NCBI taxonomy): domain Eukaryota; kingdom Metazoa; phylum Chordata; class Ascidiacea; order Aplousobranchia; family Didemnidae; genus Trididemnum; species Trididemnum miniatum. The sequence continues at coordinate 38,216,093 of OZ023231.1, read as the reverse complement.
CTAGCGCGTCGGAAACAAGTAGCTGAAGAAAGTGCGCATAACGATGACTGCCCACCTGCACTGAATAATAGTTTGATTCGCTTGTTCGATGTACCAACTCTGAACTTGAAAGCAAATGCTTATTACAAATTAGCCAATTTTGATTCTTACCAGCAACAACCTCAAGCAATTGCAAGCCTTACAGATACAGAAATATAAAAATGTCTGAAGAAACCTCTGGTATTACTCTACTTATCTCATTGTTAATCTGTGGAGCCACACATCAAACTGGTTGCAGAAGCATCTGCACAGACGAGAAAAAGTGATCCAAGAAAAAATTAAATCTCGCTAATTTATGAAAACGTTCGACACCACAACGCAGTTCCAACAGTGCTTTAGTAAACCGCGTGATCTCTTCCATAGGCCAGGTGGGTCAAACTGATCTTAAAACAGTTTTTTTTGCTTTGAGCTTTTTATTTTACCACCGCACCAAACTTCTCGAACTTGTCACAACTATTCCTTATGAGGCTAACAGCATTTTTGGCAGCCAAAAACAGCCATTTAGTACTTTGTGGTGAAGTCAGTTTTGACATCACTCAGCCTTTATATGTTACAATTTTTTTATGTTTAATTCAAAAACAATTTCACATCAAACTAAGATCAACTTACCAAAATCGCTGAATTTGCTTAACACTTATTTTAGTGACTTCCGCTTGATGCATATGTCCTGCTGATTTGAGGCAATTGTTACTACTCATCTTCAGTGATGGAGTCGAGTACTCAACCTTCGAGTGCGAGTACTCGTGGTTGGCTTCGAGTACGAGTATTACTAGCTTGAGTACGAGTGCGAGTACCGAGTACATTTTGAGTTTTCGCAGTTAAACTTTACACTTTAAAATCAATAATACAACACGACGTTGTGTTTTTCCGTTTCATTTCGCTAATATCTCAAAAACTACATACGATAGAAATTTGATTTTTACGTTTAATGAAGAATAGAGGATAAACATCAAATGTATGCAATAAAAAAAAAATCGAAAATTTGGCTTCGTTGTATTCTTCCTAAAAACGGCAGAAGTCTTGTATCACTTTTATTTAAATCACTTATTTTGGTGAAAAAACAGGAACCGGAATAAGCCAGCTAATGTCCAGGGGTCGGGGAATACCCTAAAAATCGCAACAACGTTTATTCAAATGAAGCCACGATCGTGACATCTCGGAGAAAAAATATCAAAGTACTCGTGTACTCGACTGATTTTTAGACCGAGCCCGAGTACTTTCAGGTTTGAGTACGAGAACTTTTTGAGATTAAAAGTTACGAGTACGAGTACTCAGAAAAGCTGTACTCGAGTACGAGCACAGTACTCGAGTACTCCATCACTGCTCATCTTATTTGAGCAAGAGTGGAAGTCACCATCCGTCCATTTATTGATGCAGCAAATCACATACAGTGTTAGTCATATGAGAGGAATTAGTTCCACCGATCAAAATTAAATGACTGAGATAGAGTTAGTTGGAGTTAGTTGCATATTTATCCTCCTATCACGAGAAAGCGATCAATGCGTTATACGAGCTCGCTTAGGAGTTACCGGCCATCTGTCTACCACACCAAGATGGGGGAATTCCGCTAAGTGCCTTTCCCAACGGCACAACAAGTAAACTTGCCGGCTTGTTCTCCACACTGTCCCTTCAATGCTGAGCGTCAAGCAGGGAAGCTGTGAATACCAATTTTAAAGTCATTGGTTTGACCCGACTCGGAATCAAACCCGAGTCTACAGCTCAAGAGACAGACGCTCCATACCACTCGGCCGACTGTGCTTGTTACACAATTAGACCTACTCGTTGGCGAATTTTTCAAAAACTTTACCAAAATGGTCCTAATTTTTGTTTTTTGGCTGTAACTTTTTTCGTGTTGAAAATAGAGAAACTTTTCTTCTTAGCACAGATAGGAGCATGGTGTTTCCGCAGATTTTGAGCTATATACCTGTAACGACGTAGTAATCCGCCTGCCTTTCTACCGTCTTTACAGATATTTACGCGTCGACGACCAAGTTGTAAACTTAGGATTGTTATATTATTCGCCAACGATTTCTAAAAATTTAAACGCACACATAAACAAAGGGCTTAACAATTTTAGCGATCTACGACACATACGTTACGAACGAATTACAAAATACAAAGAATTTACTTACGCGTTCGAATCTTTACATTACACATGAAACTACAAATTAAATCAAACATAACAGAATAAACAATGCAACTTACCAACGATTTTTCTTTTGGCAGCGGACAGACGATCCATCGCTTTCTCTCGAACTGTCAAACTGACCTCAAAAGAAACTAATGGTCGAACCCGTGTTCCAAAACTGAGCCCCAGTAAAATTATTTGTAGCACCAACTCGGTAGCTTCGAGGTGACAGTCAACAGACTATTTATGAGGGAAAGGGTCCTGGAAACAAAGATGAGCAAAGGCTCTGTAAACAACGGTCTACGTTACGGACAATGGTCCAGAACTGATTGGAGAACGGACAACCAATAGGGTCCTAATATAATAACTAAAAGAATTGAGTTGACTTTCTTAAATGCTATTCGGGCTCATGAATTTCGGTCAACTCTTCTCAAATTCTATTCGAGTCAAACGTCTGTCTTCAACGACGACTCATTTTATCTGACCCGCCCAAAAAGTCGATGGCTGGCAAGTTGCAACACTAAAAAACTTACAAATTAAGATAATTCAGCTGTAAGCAATTACAAGTCAAATTAGCTGTGAATCACGAGACAAAAACACTATAACTTAAAGCGGAAACGAATAAATCATAAGGCCTGGTTCGATTCCTGTGACATGAAAATACAGAATTCAAAAACGACGCTACAATACCATTACTCTGTTACCAGTGGTTACCGAGATATGTGAATTACCCCCTGCATCATCGTTTGCGATAACATTTTGGGGGGTAACAGGCTGGAAAATGAGGGCAACCAGGAGTGGCCTTTGGGGCAGGCGAAACAGGCGATGGCCTCGAGCCCGCAAATTTAGGGGCTCGCACATTAGCAAAATACGCGCAATAATTTCATTCGTATTCGTTTATGAAAACAAATCAAAAAAACATTGATACCATTAACTGCTGGCTAAATAAATTGATTTCAGTAATCCTCAGTCAGAAACTTCTTGAATTTTTTTCGAAAGTACGTGAACAGCATTTTTGGATGTCCACAGGAATTGAGTTCCAAACCGATACCCCAAGATAGATAGGATTTCGGATATGAGAGAAGCAGAAGGTGTAACAAATTTTAGCAGGAATATTATCTACTCCACAACCTTTATTTGGTTTTAAGGAAGAAATTGTGTTGAATACTTCAATCGATGAGTTATAATTAAATAGAATTTACATCAACGAAAAAAATTGCGCAGATTGCTGTAGTAACTTGTAAGTTACGACTAGCCGTAAATATAGAAAAGCAATGAAAAGTTTCGACTGGTGGTAAATATAGCCACAGCAATCAGCAAAATGAAAACCAACCAATCAGGTAGCTTCTGAACTGCCGTTGCTATTGTTGCTTAATGCTTTTCATAGCCACGCTTTTCATGACATAGCTTATCATCGCCACTGTTGCTTGATGCTTATCGTAGCCATTGCTCGTGTCTCGTGTTATTTATTGCTTATCACCAGTGGCGTACGCACGGGGGGGGGGGGGTTCGAGGGTCAAACCCCCCCCCATTGAAGATTTTAAAAGAAATGAAAACCTCTTTTTTGGGAACGAACCGCGTTTTTTCATACAGAGATAGCCGAAATTGCTCTTATGTTTTTCTGTGCTATCCACTTAGCTTATAAAATCGTGAAAAACTTTCATTGTGATGCAATAATAGGTCTACCGGTAGTCAAACTTTCCTGGTTCGCTGCGCTTGACGTTGACGATTGCAGAAAAAGTGAAATATTTCTTTTTTGAAACGAACCGACTTTTCTTCGTGCGGAGCTTGCCGAAATTGCTGTCATGTTTTTTCGTCCGGTCCAACTTTCTAATTTAATTTCAAGAAACTTTTATCACCATGCGATGCAACAATACCGGTATTTCAACTTTTCTGGTGTGTTTTGCTTGAACTGCATTTTTGTCATCGATGCTGCAGTGAAGCAACTGGTAAGCAGGAGCTTCCTTAAATACGGTGCATCTGCAGTATGGCCGCACACAAAATTACAAAAAAAATCAAATCTTCACTGTAGGCCTACTCGTTTCATTAACTCGCTGTAGTACCGAAGGGTGGTAGTGAGTGGCGAGTTTTGACCCCGAGGCTTAGCGCCTGGGCAACACAGCTCCGAAGAATCGTCGCAGTGGCGGCGAGCCGTTGGTTACACTTACCCTGTTTCCATGTCCCAAAAATCGTGGGCTTAAGGCCCGCGGGCTTTGTTCTAATCAGGTGGATTCAAGCTTTATACGAGCTAATTTCAGCATTATCGTGGGCTTTCTTGGATGCAAGTAAAGAGCTGGTTTTAATAAGCAAGGGATTTTGGAAAAAGGTGGCTGAAAAAGCCCACTTTGGACTCGGCCCACGTTTAGAAAGCCCATGTTTTGAGTGGACATGGAAACAGGCTGAATGTGTCCGATTTGACCTGCCTGGGAATTGAACCTCAGATCTTTCGCATTGATAGCGACATTTTTAACACTGCGCTATAACCGGCCGGTTTGTTGAAAAATCACTAAAATATAAAAACTTATATTGACACTGCCCTATCTAAATGCTGAAAATAAAATAAAATACTGTCAAAGAAGACCAGAAGACCAGACCAACGAAAGATTTAAAGAGGCCCAGGGGCGGAACGGGGGGGGGGGGACGTAACTGTCTAAGGAGTGCTCTGTTTCGCAAACACCCCGATTATGTGCTTGAGAGTATATCATGATATCGACGCTGTGATTTGGGTGAAAAATACTTGGATAATATCGACGCTGTTTTTGACCTTAATTACATGATTAGAGATTCCTCTCGCGCATAATTTACTGTAATTTAAAAATGTTTTGGTAGGGAGGGCAGTTTTTTCTCATGCTGTGCTGTCTTCAGTTTTCAAGACTGGGGAAACTGCCCCTTTTATAATGAGTGCATATTAAATGTTTTCATCAAGGTTTATATGCGTTGTTTATATCAATGTTGGTTCTTAAAAAGTTTTTTTTTGGAGGGAAGCAATTACCTGTTTACCTCCCTGGCTACACCCTGTTTGTGACGTTGCGAAAGCTAGCCTACTTTAGTCAGTTAACCTTCCTATGGCCCAAAAGTGAGGTAAACTAAAATTTTTTCAGTAAATTTTTAACCACGGATTGACAGCTTGAGTTTTTGTGAAATGTTTTCGCTCCTAAATGAAGCGCAAAGAATCTAGCAAAATTGTGAATGAAATATCTGAATTGCTTTCTTCGTTATGGCATTATAATAGCTGTTACGTCACTGAAATTTACGTCATCACGATGTGGCGTCGCTGAAACCCCCCCATTGAAAAATCCTGCGTACACCACTGCTTATCACAACTTCCGTGGTTTCATGTAACTAATATTGTTTGAGGTGCGAGTCGAGTACACCACACTCCGTCAATGAAAGTGTAGGCCTATATTGTTTTTATTGTTTAACCTAAACAATGCTACCGTACAATAGAATTTGGTCTTTTTTCCAGCACTGCTGAAAGGGGCTCGCATATTGTTTCTTGCCTGGGGCCTGCAAAACCTTAAGGCCACCACTGGGGGCAACCCTCTAGAACCAATTTTTTAACAAGTTTTTGATCATTTGGCCAGATTTGAGGACTGCATTATTTTTTGATTTTCAAAAAAAGTTTTTTCACTCCACCCTATTCTGCAAGTGCCGGCGGGCCGCTTAAATTAGTCTCGGGGGCCGCGGGCTGTAATTTGCTCAGCCCTGTCGTAGACAGATGGCCGGCAACTCCTAAGCTAGCTCGTGTAGCGCATTGATCACTTTCCGTGATAGGAAGATAAATATGCAATAACATACAAGTACAATTCTCAAAAAATCCTTAGAACTATATACGTGAAAAAAAAAAAAAAAAAACTACGTGAAAGAAAAAAATCATTTGTCGGCAGCGTGGCGCAGGGGTTTGGAGTGTCGTTTTTACGACGACCATGATCGCAAGATTAATGGTTCAACTTCCAACCTAGTCTCGTTGTTGCGTCCTTGGATAAGATGGTTCGCAACGATTATCTCGGCTTGGTGGAATCTGGCAAGCAGCAAATTAAAGAAGTCAGGAGAATATTCAACCGGAAAACTTGGAAACAATGGCAACTCCTAAGCAAGTCTGAATTTGTCCTACGCATAGTGCTTCCGCCGCTTTCTTGTGATCGGAGGATAACGAAATAAAGATGAAGAAATCAATCAATCACTCGAAGAAATCAATCAATCGGGTGCTGCAACCATGCTTTCGGGTGCTGCAACCATGCTTTTCGGGTGCTGCAACCATGCTTTCGGGTGCTGCAACCATGCTTCTCATTCGGGTGCTGCAACCATGCTTCTCATGTTACTTTTCTTGATCTTCCATTCTCCCCTTGCATGTTACAACGTTCATCGTTTTGTTGCTTCTTCCCTTTTCTCGTGCTGTCCAATTATACTGTATGTTATTTATGCATGTTATTCTTGTGTTGACGGTACGGAAATAAAAGACACTAACTAACTGACTAATCAGTCGAAGAAATCAATCAATCGGTCGAAGAAATCAAAGAAGTTAAACGGATTTTGCAGCATAAGCTAAAGACTTATTAGCGCCACCTATCCACCGGGACTGTGTTCGTTTATTTTGGATTGTTGTTGGGATACGAGATGCCTTCTGATCGGTATGCATTTGTAGGGTATGTAAAGGTGTGATCACACTAACTGAGACGTTGAGACCTTGGAGACATTGTGCGCAATGTGTAGGTTTATCTTATTACGTCTTCACATTCGCACAAAATCATGTCACCATAAGATAAACCTGCACAATGTCTGCACCTGTGCACGTCGCAGTGTGATATTGGTACTGGTATCGTATCACAGTTCACCATGCAGCCATAGTGGTAGCCTACTTGTACAGTGTGAAATTGTGCGCTATTACCTGTATTAAAATTAAATTGAAGGCAGTGGCTATTTTTACAAGGTCGTCGTAACTTTAGATGCTTTCATTATTTTAGGGCTCAATGCTCTTACGGTTGCACAATAGAATTACGAAGACATATTAAAATATCGATACGATAAACCAAAGTGACAAAATTGTCACAGACTGACAGAGCAGTAAGAATAGCCTCTTTGTAAATTCAGAATTTAAGTAGGCTATGCAAACTGAGACATTATGAAAACTTGATGCTGTGCTTAAGAGGTACTGGCAGTCTATCGGTAGGCCTACTAGCAAGCAGGTATCGGCTTATATACTGTATTCTCTTTTGACCTGTTGACTTAGTACCGGTATTAGTACGGGTACTGGTGCCGTTATGTACCAGCACTGTGTATTCTTAAATTCTAATAGTCTAGGCCCGATCCTACTAAACGCCGCAAGGAACTAGGCCTACAAGGTACTGAAAACAGTGCAAAGAGCTACAAGGAACTACAAGATACTTTCAAACGAAGTGCAAAGTAGCTGAAAACACTACAAGGAACTACAAGGTACTTTTAAACCAACTATAAGGTAGTTGAAAACACTGCAAGGAACTACAAGGTTCTTTTAAATCTACAAAACGCTTGAAAGCACTACAAGGAACTACAAGGTACTTTTAAACCAACCACAAGGTAGTTGAAAACACTACAAGGAACTACACGGTACTTTTATAGCTATTACAAGGTAGTTGAAAACACCACAAGGAACTACACGATACTTTTATAGCTATCACAAGTTTTAAACCTACCACAAGGTAGTTGAAAACACTACAAGGAACTACATGGTACTTTTAAACCAACAACAAGGTAGTTGAAAACACTACAAGGAACTACCGGTACATGGTACTTTTAAACCAACCACAAGGTAGTTGAAAACACTACAAGGAACTACATGGTACTTTTATAGCTATTACAAGGTAGTTGAAAACACCACAAGGAACTACAAGGTACCGGTACTTTTAAACCAAGTAGGCTACAAGGTAGTTGAAAACACCACAACGAACTTATGGACTAACGACAAGGGCATTAGGAACATCCCAAGGGTTGGAGTGTGGGGGGGTGGAGTCCGGGGGGTCGGGGGGAGTTGGAGTGGAGTGCGGGGGGTTGGGGCCGGGGGGTTGGAATCGGGGGGTTGGAGTTGGGGGTTGGAGTCGGGGGGTTGGGGTCAGGGGGGTTAGAGTCGGAGGGTTGGGGTCTGAAGGGGGGGTTGGGGTTGGAGGTGGAGTCGGGGGTTGGGGTTGGGGGGGTTGGAGTTCGGGGATCGGGGGAGGTTGGAGTTGGGGAGTTGGAGTCGGGGGGGGTTGGAGTTGGTGGTTGGGGTCGGGGGGGGGTTGGGGTCGGGAGGTTGTAGTTGATTTGAAATTACCTTAAAAGTCTTGTAGTTGATTTACAAGTACCTTGTACTGTTGTAGCTGTTGTAGTTTCTTGTGCTGTTTTCAACTACCGGTACCGTGTAGTTGGTTTAAAAGCACCTTGTAGTTCCTTGTGCTGTTTCTACCTTGTACTTGGTTTAAAAGTACCTTGCTCCTTGTGGTGTTTTCAACTACCTTGTAATAGCTATAAAAGTACCTTGTAGTTCCTTGTAGTGTTTTCAGCTACCTTGTACTTGGTTTGAAAGTGCCTTGTAGTTCCTTGTGCTGTTTTCAACTACCTTGTACTTGGTTTAAAAATACCTTGTAGTTCCTTGTGGTGTTTTCAACTACCTTGTAATAGCTATAAAAGTACCTTGTAGTTCCTTGTAGTGTTTTCAACTACCTTTTAGTTGGTTTAAAAGTACCTTGTGGTTCCTTGTAGTGTTTTCAACTACTTTGTAGTTGGTTTAAAAGTATATATATACCTTGTAGTTCCTTGTAGCGTTTTCAACTACTTTGTAGTTGGTTTAAAAGTACCTTGTAGTTCCTTGTAGTGTTTTCAACTACCTTGTAGTAGCTATAAAAGTACCTTGTAGTTCCTTGTAGTGTTTTCAAGCATTTTGAAGGTTTCAAAGTACCTTGTAGTTCTTTGTAGTACCTTGTAGTTCCTTGCGGTGTTTAGTAGGATCCGTCTAGGTCCCAGTTCTAGTCAGACTTACTAGGCTAGTTGGGTACTGTACTACATTGCTGCAGTTCTAGACTACCAGTAGTCTGCTAGCAGCAGATCATTGGTACTGATTGTCAGTCAATGCAGTGTGTTGAGACTCCGAACTACTAGTGTTTTTTGACCATAGTAGACCTATGCTAGTTTTTAATTCAGTGTTCTGCTGGCCTTTTCGGAGCCAGAATAGTCCCTTGTAGTCTAGTGTAACATACCGGCAAAAGAAATAATAATACAGTTTTTTGTATCCTGATCGATCACAGTTGCAAAGCATACCAGTTACTTTCTAACCAGTTAAGAAGTAGCATTATAATAAAGCACAGATTCAGGATTACAAATTAGAACATTAAACTGTTAAAGTAGTTTATAAACCATGTAAAAAACACTAAAATTTTTTCCATGTTGAAATTAAATCATTGGTAGTGTCTATTTTGCCGTTAACTATGAGGTGTCGTTTGTAAAATACGTTTTGCTTGCACTCTAGAGACAATTTTACGCTTTGCCCATTCTAAGCCAAAATAATAACGAAAAAAGTTGAACTGCGATCTGCGGACTGTAAAGAAACATTGCAACAAGAAAGGATTTACTTAAATGCTTTTTAATGCAGTGCCATTCGTAAAATTAACATTACATACAGACTAAAGACGAATTAACACTTTTCTTTGTTTCAAGACAAAATGGCAATGTAAAAAGTCGCACATTTTGCGGACTGTAAACTAAATACGCTCTCGTCCAGTCTAAGACAAAATCGAAATGAGTAACAATGCGACGCGAAAGGATTTCGTTTCTAATCCTTTGGCGAAGTGAAAGTGAAGTGATTTATCTTCGCGATTAGTAAGGCCTAGACTCAAGACCAGTTTCGACGGCCAGTAAAACAGTGCCGCCTGTAAAATAGTGCAGAACGTAAAATCCATTTGCAAGCGATCGGAAAACTTACGTCATTCAGTAGCTGCCAATAACGCTCGCGAATAACGCTCGCGCCACTGAATGACAACACTAGAAAAATTAAACTTATCATTCTATGTATTACATACGTGGGTTTTATGGGCCCAATCCCCATTAGATGTCAACGCAATACATTAGAGCGTTACGTTTGTCTTTTTACATGTTTGGCTTCACTTGCTTCTCACTTGGAGGTGGCGTTCGATTTGACTACTGGATCATTCTTAATGGCGTTGCTAAGATTTCTGGCAGTCATGTGTTCCTCTACCAAAGTGATATGCTGCGATAATGGCTCAAATTTTCTCGTAGCGAAGTCGGAGCTGAAAGGTGGGCTAGAACGGTTAAGATGCCATGAGATCTGGGACATATGTGAGTTATTCTGTTACAATATTTGGAAAGAAAAGTTCAGTTTATTTTTCAAAACAAGTTTATGTAGTTCAGTTTTTTGCTTAATGGATACCAAAATATCTTTGGTGATTCATGGTTTATTACTATTAGCCAGTTTTTGTTCATTTGTTTCAATGGAGCATGTTTATCCACCACTGATTTGAAAACACTAATAAACTGTTCCAGCGAGGCATTAACGGGCAATTGCGCTTTTATGCCTCTAAAATATACACTAAGGCACTTGGTCATTTCAATAAAAAAATCTTCAAGTGCAAAGTTTTTCATACTTCTCGTTGTGGTTCTAAAGCTTAATTTGGTTGGTTGGAAGTTTCGTAGCAATAACTTTGAAATTGAGGGATCAGCCCTTTAAGAAATTCAAAATCTATTACAAAAAGTTTCTGCTTGAGAGGTATCTAACTTTATCAAAATGTTCAGTATCTTGTGTGATTTTATTTTTCCTTTTTTGTTCTTTTTTATTTTTTGTTCATCTCGTATGAGCTACTTCCTAATACGCAACTGCATCTTTTTATCTAGGTGGCTGCTCGACTCGAAGACCTTCATCAGCCCCTTCGCAATCTCCTGCGTTTTTTTTATGTTCATGTAGCTATGTCCCGAAGTCACGATAAATCAATTGATTGATTGATCTAATAGAAGAGCAGAGGACACAGTTATTCTAGTTGCATATGTAATAAGCTGAGTGCAACCCACGCTGTGCAGAGAATTTGTGTAATGTTGTATGGAAGCGCTAGAGTTTTCCATAAGTAGGGCAATGTTAGTGTCCCCACGTATGTAATACATAGAATGATAAGTGAAATTTTTCTAGTGTTGTTTCCATGTTCCTTTGATACGCTTTGAGATTGGAATTTGAATGTTTGTACATAACACCAACTACACATTTTTTAGTTTTTGATGGGCCTAGTTTAAATTCAACCCAAATGTCTTCACATCCATTAACATTTGATTATAAGTTAACTAGGTTATATGAGTAAATTTAATTTATATGAATTCTCTAGTTGAAGAGTAAATCTGATTTAAAACAAATTCCATAGTTGAAGTACAGGGCATGGTACATACCAGTTCTGTATATACCATATAGGCCTTAGGCTACTGGTACTACTTTGTTTCAATTTATTGCAGTAGACCTGCATGAAACAGCAGTCATTGAATTATTTTTTGTTCGATTTGAAAACAACCAAAGCTATTTTTTCATTTTATTGTAAGTTGCTTGCAAATCTTTCTAACAAATTGAAAAGTGATGCTGCGATATGGTAGTGATATTGAACATCGTGACTTTGCGATCGTCCAGCGTTCAAACCTAGAATGGAGGTGCACAACTCAAACAAGGATATGTGCCAAAATTTTTAAGATAATTTTTTTGTGTGCCTTGCCACTTTTGAAATATTTGTTGATCGTATAAACAAACTTCATAAAACTCATATCATGCACATTAAAGTTCACAATTTCAACACTTAATGATTGTGTATTTAACGAATGATTTGATATCCAGAAATGTATGAATAAACATAGTGATTCGAGTTTATTTTGATGTAAGTGTAAGTTATTAAAATTTGCTATAGACTCAAGAGAAAAACTATGTTAGGTTCATCAGTTTATAGTGCACAGGTACCCCAATCAAAAGAAAGCATGTAGTACCAGCGATTTGCCTGCAATTGCGTAATATGTGCTAGGAGTTCACCAAACGCACTGGTGACAGTCAGCACTTAAATTACTACAATCAGCAAAAGCATGATGGAGCTGTAAAACTGAATCATGCGAAGAAAATAGCGATGTTGAACTTATGTGAGATTATTTTCTTTTTGTTCATAGGAACAGATGGATCCAATTATTCCATATTGTTGTATTATTTGGAAAATAAGTGGAGCTCATCCAATATGAATTTTTTTAAGGTTGATGCCGATAATCTTAAGACTTTGCTTTCACCTAAACACTGCTCAAACAAAATTTGCAAAACCTTGTGTATTGGTACAATTTGATAGTGATACTCTGCCCAAAACATGCATTCCGAATTTCATATGTAAAAACACACAATATATACATGAGTAACGAAATTAATTTAGGCAAGTTCGCTTTTCTCAGTCAGAAATTTTGTTTTAATTGCAGCGGATATGATTTCAGAACTCCATCTACGATTATACTACAATATTCAGTACTACCATGAGGGCTATCGGTGTGAATGCTTTTTTTACTTTTCTTGCTTGATCTTCCAGAGCTTTTTTCTTCTCAAAGATGATAAAGAAATAAGAAACAAAGAGCGCAAGCGAATGTCTATTGTTCAATTAGCCAGCTTTCTGCATTGCAACGCACATGCACTGTCTGGCTGGCAATTAAGTGTGCGTGCACGCTCTTTTTAAAGCGTCGTTTTTGTGCTTAAATGAGAGCGCAAAAGCGCCAAAAAACCTTGCGTTTATTAGCAAAATCATAAATAAGACGTTTTTGTTGATTGCCGATACGGTAGAAGACGGCCGATACGATATATGGGCTAACCTCGTTATTGGCTGATAAATATTGGCTGGATATATCAGTCGAGCTCTAAAAATAACATAGTGTTACTTAGAACTATTTGTATGATGCAACAAGCAGTTGAAACTTATGCTGAAAACAATATCACAAATGCATTGCGTCATTTTGCTGCATGTTATTGTGGATTACTACGATACCGGTACCTCTATTTGTTAAAAGAATAATTCAATTCATGCCTTGTTTAAGTGTTGCATACTCTTCAAGTGTTGCCATTACTCAGAATAGGAACATGGACTGATCTGAAACTGGGTAATTTTAATTTGATGAAAAGTTCCCATTTTGGTACTACTGATTGGTGGAGCTGACACATCACTGTGCTTACTTTTCCAATGCGAATATCCAATTATCCAATTCGCTATTTCGTCTGTTATCACCTGTGAATGAGACCCAGAGGTAGGCCTACTTGAGTTTTCCGACTGTTTCAATGTGCTCCTGAGAGCACTGCGTTTTAGTAGTCTGGACAGGTACGTAGTTTCTGTTTTTGTTGTGCTGATTTTCATTTGGGCAACTCCGCTCGCATCTGACAAACAATCAAGAGACTGCTCAAAACCATATTGGGTAGTATTAGGTAGCCCTAAATTATCCGTAAATAGCAAATTTTGCACATTGCAGCTGCCAACATTTCTCCATCACAAGACTCATTTTTCTTAGCTATTCTATTCGTATAAATACTTAAAGGAACAAAATAAGTGAAAGAGAGCAGCCTTTTCGTAGTCCAACATGTACTCTGAAAGGTTTTGTCATTACATTTGCTTACACAAGCACAAACCTCACAATGCATGTGCAACAACTTAATGGCGGTTAGTAACTGCAACAACACTGCCCAAAGCTTAGAGAAATGTGACCTACAGAAATATGATCTTATTGATCACATGCTAGTTCGAGATCATGTGTTGACCGCTTTTTCATAATCCCACGATTTCTCAAAGATTTGCCGTATGAGTGAGGCAAAGATCTGATCCATATTGTGCTTTGGCCAGGACAAAAGCTACACTGCGCATTTTGGTTTCAGCTGGACAATTTCACGGCATTTCCTTTCTCGATACTTGGCATAAATCCTATCTCGGACATGGATGAGAGATATGCTCCTATAATTGGTGTATTTTCTGTGGTCTTCTTTTTTGTGAACAGGTATTGATACACTGATTTACTATTGCTTTGATGCTTGACCAGTCTTCCATTCTTCAACCCTCCAACACGCTTACGTCTGCAACAGTTAGTAGCGGATGTAATGGCTGCTGTTCGAAACAAACACCACTCAGTTTCAATGTCTCAGTTAAGGTCAGGAGTTGTTCTAACTTCAACTCCAACTTTGATGCAATGTTGTCTGCAAACGCAGTTCGTACCTCGTTGTCAGCCAATGATCCCGACTTAATTCAATAGGTTCTTCTGGTCAACAAGTCTTCCATTTCTCAAGGGTTTCACAGTGTTCAAAGTGCAAACAGCTATGTGGTGATCAGTTGACAATTAAGCTCGTAATTTAACTTACACATCAGACAGAGAGGAAAACAAGTCTGCCAAAACGATACGAAAAAAATATCAATCAGAAGTGTTGGTTATGGACAGTCCATTGGTGGCACAGAACTGCCATAAGCACCTTCCGTTTTTGTTAATGTTAGGGTCACGATGTTGCCCAATAACACCTTTCCAGGTTGCCTTGTTGATGCAACCTGGAAAGGTGTTATTGGGCAACATCGTCCAAAAAGACTAGCATTGAAATCGACCAAAAGGACACGGGGCTCTGATGAAGTTGCTTTTGCCAATGCAACTTCAACTTCCTTTAAAAAGGCTTCGTTAGGTGCATACGGGTACACCGTATACACCTTTCTTCCTCATGGTACCCAGTCGACGACGCACTTGGCTATGTTGGCATGAGTATTATAGTGCTAAAAATGCTATACCATGTCTGTACACTGACATGCTGTGGAAGCACTTTTTAAAGCCCAAACGGAGTAAATGGATATGTGCAACTATGCATCTGGAGCAGTAGACTCATGGTTCAGTTTTACATTGGATCACACCGAAGTATCAAAAATGATATTCACATTTTTCTGCTTAACATGAGGACAAAAAAATGGTGTGGTAAGCAATAGGGCGTAGTGAAAAAGTTTTTTCGGAATTTCAAAAAAGTTGTCTCCTCATTTGTGGCAAATGGGCCAAAAATGACACTGAAAATGGTTTTGGGCAGTTGCCCTAAATTAAAAATTGCCATAACTTCCTAACCGCTCATGCTAGAAGGTTGAGTTAGGGCTTAAAATTTGTGGAATTATACACTTTGATTTAAATTTGAGGCTATTGACGATGCTTTCTTGACACCAAAAAAGTTCAATTTTTGCGGAGTGCAATTTTTGGCCGAACTTTCAACTACAATTTTCCAAAAACCATGCCATTGCAAATATCACCGAGAAATTATCTGGCAATAGATATTAATTTTGCCTTAAATGAAACTGTTACTCAAGCATACACAAAAGTAAAAGCTGCCAAATCAAACAATACAATTTTTATTCACGTTATACTTGGTCGGTATTCATTGGTACAACCACAAATTGTTGCTAAAGCATTGCACTTCTTTATGATTATGCGCCATTTCGGTTTTTGACGAAATGGCGCATCCCTTTTCCCATATCCTACCAATCGCCAGAGGCTCCAGTCACAACCTTAACATGTTTTTCCACGGCCTCGTTGTGGCTTGGATGATCAAGTTTTAATGGCCTAGTTTTCCGACTTTCCTCTTCGCCATATTTTTGTTAATCTTGATGGATACTAATGGTTCAATAGCATTTGCATATCCTATTGCGAAAACAATAAGGTGGAGTTGTTTCAGGCTACCAAATCTCACAGTTTGAGAGCATTCCAATCCCACGCTTTCCAGAAGTTTCCCCTAAAGTGGTCGATATGAGTCAGGATCAGCATTATTAACCTATACCAGAATATGCAAAGCAGTGTTTACAAGCTCAGCAGAGAGCAACCTTCAATATCTCGAAATTGGACCAATTGTTCACTTGCGCCTTTCTATAAAATGGTCAACTTAGAATACTCCTATCAAGCAACCACCCGCGATCGAAGAGCTGTTTTTTGAGATTTCATGGATAATAGCCCATTAAAACTTGATCGTCCAAGCCACAACCAGGCCGTGGAAAAACATGTTAAGGTTGTGACTGAAGCCTCTGGTGATTGGTAGGATATGGGAAAAGAGATGAACTGTTTCGTCAAAAACCGAAATGGCGCATGTTCACAAAGAAGTGCAATGCTTTAGCAACAATTTGTGGTTGTACCAATGAACTCCGACCAAGCATAACGTGAATAAAAATTGTATGCTTGTGTAAGAGTTTCATTTAAGGCAAAATTAATATCTATTGCCAGATAATTTCTCGGTGATATTTGCAATGGCATGGTTTTTGGAAAATTGTAGTTGAAATTTAGGCCAAAAATTGCACTCCTTAAAAATTGAACTTTTTTGGTGTCAAGGAAGCATCGTCAATAGCTTCAAATTTAAATCAAAGTGTATAATTCTACAAATTTTAAGCCCTAACTCAACCTTCTAGCATGAGCGGTATAGGAAGTTATGGCAATTTTTAATTTAGGGGGGTATTTGGCTCGGTTGCTAGGCCATCTGGGGGGCAACAGCCCAAAGCCATTTTCAGTGTCATTTTTGGCCTATTTGCCACAAATGAGGAAACCACTTTTTTGAAATTTCGAAAAAAGTTTTTTTTCGCTGCACTCTAGTAAGCAAGCTTGCAATTCTTTCTGTGAGGATACGAGGCGCTTAGCTGGATACCGTCACCTTTGATTGATAGACATGTGGCTGATATCTTGCAATTGGATTGTTGTAGTGCCTCTGCTTCCTTAGTGGTAGGAGGATAAAATTTAGATTAAGTATATTATTTCAATAATGCCTAGTATGTTTTATTTAAGAAGTACATGCATTTTCTTGCTTAGATTTTCTAATTAACTACTTTAAGTAAACGGAGTTATGATGAAAATGTATGAAAATGAGAACATGGAACGTTTCATTGCTGAGCAACGTAACCAGCTTGCTCATGATAAACAAATTCTGGAGAAAAATCCCACATCTGCTGTGTCAGATTACATAATGGATGAAGATGCTACAAAGAAGAAAATCGTAAGTATAAGATTTTATAACTTTAATGTTGAGATTTCAGCGTTTTGTCATTGCATCATTATTTCGCTATTAATTGGATAGAATTGATAAATATGATTAGCGACCACAAACTTCCCGTATTTCTGCTTGGTGTTTGTGAACATACACAGGTTCTATCAGGTTTTCTTAATATCTGATTCACATGTCAATAAAAAACAAATAGCTCCAACGCTATAGTGCGTAATGTGTATGAGTTACGTAATATTTTATGCAATTCTCCCGCTAATTGCCTGAAAGCAACATCAACAAGTAGGTCACCATATCGCTGAATTACATCACTTTTTATTGGTTGCCAAAAAGCTTTTTACTGTTATTCAAATAAAATTCCAATGTGTTTGTGGTGATGCTGTTTCTACTTATTTGGTAATCATCAGTATAAAGCTTAAATTTTTGCCAAGCTTCATGTCACTCATAAACTATCTGTTACGGAATTTCCTTTCCTTGAAGTTTATTTCTTTTTCCAGATTCATAAAGATGAGGCAGTGGTTGTCCCAGTTGATATTTCTACTAAGGAGAATGTGTTCAAAAGAAAACCTCCTACTCCTCAGCTCTTCAAGTTGGGTGAAGCTTACAAAAAGCACAAAGAAAAGTTGAAAGAAGAATTGCGTTTGGAGTACCGACAAGCCCTTGCTGAAGTGAGTGACACATCAAAATAAACTCGTATTTTGAGGCTCTTTAGTACGATTATTACAACAGTAAACAATTCTCCAATGATAAGTCGCGTTTCATTGCGTTGCCAACTTAAGATTAGTGCCGTAATCGGTGGCGCACTCACGGGGGTTCGAAACCCCCCTTGTGGAACCAAATCCTTGTTTTTAACGTGAAGTATCCAAACTATGCAAGAGCAGTACGTGCTGTTATTTCAAAACAGCTTTGACAGAATCGGCTGGTTGGTGTAGTGATAGTAGTGGTAAGAGACATTGTTGTCAGTGTGGGCATGGGCGGATCCAGAGGGGATGCGACCTCCCCACCAGCCATTTTCAAACATGTTTTGTGGTGAATACAGTTTTTCCATAATTTCGAACCTTTTTGATAACAGTAAGTCTTACGCCCTAAGCACGCATAATCAAAAATGTATGAACAAAATGCATTATATTTGGTGAAACACTTGAGTTTAGGGGCGAAAGATTTAAACGAAATTTGCCTAAAAATTGTTCAAAAAGTGCTAAAATGGCCATTACAATATGTAAATTTTCAAAAATTTTCCAGGGGAGCATGGCCCCGGACCCCCTAGAGCCTTTTTTATTTTCAATATACTTTAAAATGATTCTGCCCGAAAAAAACACGCTTGAAAATATGGCGAATTTGGGAGCCTCCTCCTTGAAAAATTTCTTGAATTCGTTGCAAACATGAAAACATTTTCAAAGGGCTTTTTACGCCTTTTTTGGGTCTAACTAATTTAAAATTTGTATTTAGTGAACACTCAACCTAATTCAAAATTTTATCCCTTCCCCACCGAAATTTTCTGGATTTGCTCCTGAGTGCGGGATCGAGTTTTTTTTAGAACCTCCCCCCCTTTGAAATTTTCTGGGTGCGCCCCTGGCCGTAATGTATGATATTACATGCTTATGTATTTCTTGCTTTTAATGCCATATTTTCAATTGCGTTAGTCGCCGTCCTTATATGAACAGAAGAAAATGGTTGTGATTTAAGTGTGAGAAAATATCATTTCTTTTGCTATGCCGTGTTGTGTTCGACTTGTCTAATATTACAATTCTTTTCTCAATCATTGAGTTTGAGCTGGTAGGCCGATAACGCTGCTTCAACTTCAGGTTTATTACTTTGTGTGTTGTAGATTGTTTTTCGTTTTCATGCATTTGAGCAGGTTTCTATAGGTGCGATGTTGTTTGGTGAGATTTAAATTTATTGTCAGTTAAATTTCAGGTTATTCATTTGATTACAAAAATTCTATACAGTAGATGTTGCATTGGTACTGTTGTTTAAAGCTACTAATAGATAGATTACTTCATGACACGAAACATTTTAGTAGGGACGAACAGGGCCGTCACCGGCATCTGATAAATGGGGTCCGGTTGGATTGTCACGAGGTTGGTAAAGAGAGAGATTAGATTGTCGTCAGCTACTGACGACTCCATTCTTGATGAGTATGACCTTAATTATTCATGGAGTATTGTTTTATTCAATCATTATTGCCTTTCGTGCATTGCTGTAATAGCAATTAAAGTAGTCCAAGCTTCAAATTGCTTAATAACTATTTGCATATTTATATTTTTTTCAGCTTACTCTGGCAAGATAGTCAATTTTGCTTTGTTGTTTGTTGTAAATTTGCTTCCGCTTCATTCAAACAGTAAAATTTTCGTAGTAATTTAAATCGCGTGCGAGAATTTGAGTTGGGCAGGAATAAAATGATGAACTAGCATGGAGTTGAACAATGTGTCGTAAGTATGTAAGTCTTCTTTTAAAATATATTGCAATGTTTTTCATTAATGCTGGCTTAATTAGCAAATAACAAGTGCTCCTCCTTATCATTATGAACATGTTGTGCAGAAACAAGTGCGCACGACAGGAGTCCGTGGGAAGATGCAGACCAAGTACGATGCTCAGCTCAATTCCGATGATCTTGGTTTAAGTCTTCCAATCCGAGATCATCTCAGTGCAAAGGTGAGTTCATCGATATAATGCATCAACGAAATGAAAGAATCTCTTGAGATTGGTGGCTTGTGAATTGAAAATAACTTAATCAGATTTAAAAGGTTGGATGGCATTTTTTGGAATCAATGTAAAATTTGATTAAAAATTGCTCTTTGAGGGTTCGGACTTGTTATAATGCACGAGTCTTTCAGCATCATTTTGTTGTAATGTTTTACAATCACGATGTGCTTGACGACCAAATAGGAGCGACTTCGTCTGGAGAGAAGCCGGGAATACAATGAGTTTAAAGCGAGTAAAGAAAACGAAGCCAAGCACAAATCACCGAGACGACTGCAGACATTAGCCACCCCCATCACTGTCCATGAACCTCGTGTTAATGAGAGTACACAAACTGCTGTAAGGATAAGCTCGTAGTGATCTCTTGAAAAGTAGAACAGTACTTGTTTATTCCACTTAATTTGCAGTTTCTTAGTTCTTGTAGAAGTTGCTTATTGTTTGTAGATTTTCGAATTTGAAATCATTTATTTCAATTTTCTTCGTTTATGCATCAAAATAATACTTCTTTGCTTTCAACTTCATTCTGCTCACAACATGGCTACTACTTTTATCATTTACAATTCATACTTTAATGTTGGGATTTCGGTGCAACACTCATGGTGAAGTGGCCGTAATGTTTATTTTCATTTTTTAAAAATTTCTTGAAATTTGTTCTTAGTTCATTTTTGAGATAAAACATTACAGTATGTTTGAGCTATTTTATTATAATGCCTCTAATTCTTGCTTTCACTTGCTTTAATTTTCAAGGTCAACAAAAAGTTTTTATTTGCATAGCATCAGTTTATTTTACATCGTTAAGTGTTGTTTCATTGCAAAGAAAGTTCCAAGAGGGTAGAGTGTCCAATGACCTACATATAGGCAAAGCTCAGTTTCCCTTTATGTTGATTAAATCTGAGAAGTGAATTAGGAAACGCCGAGATTTGGTGGGCTTTAGATGAAGATAAACTCTTTTTCATCGATTTAGTGATAATGATACGTCATTTTAAATCGTCAAAACGAGAGTATCTTGCCTTCTCATCATGCTTGGTCAGTATGAGACAACGCAGTCTCAGAAGTAGGGGGTACTCTAAAAATAACGGGATATGTAAAAACTACAAAATTGAGAAGCGTCGCTGAAAAAATTATGTAAGGCTCTGAAATCTCATGAAAAGGCGAGATACTCTCAAAACGAAGATTAAAAATGACGTATCATTATCTCTAAATCGATGCAAAAGAGTTTATTTTGAATCAAAGCCTACCGAGCCTGCGCGCTCTTTAACTTATATATCTGAAGTAAAAAGCCGTTACTTATATACTGTCGATTTGACTCTCACATCATGTAAACTTATAACAGTCTTTTTCAATCAAAACTACGGATTATTTGTTTAATGATCGCTTAGTTGCTTGCTTCTGCTACCACAAGCAACTTATACTATAAGTCTGGGTTTATTTTTTTGCTGTAAAATTTCGGACATTTAAAAATCTTTTCGGCAAGATTTATGAACGTACGGTTTTACAAGTTTACTAAATCAAATGTTAATAATTGCTGCGTTTAACAAAAACACGGGACTAGTTTTAAAAACAAAACTTTAATCACCAAAAACACGTTATGCTTATACGAAAATGATCTTTTTTTATATTGCTTTCTTCTAAAGACGCAATAATTACACTTATCTATCAAATATCTATTTTAGCTGAATATTTACAACTTCACTCAGAATATCAATAACAACGAATTGTTTCAAGTTGTCATTAAAGTCTCGAAGGAGTCCAAATCACGAAGCCCATGCGCGATATCGCAGTAGCCACAATCGTTGTTAAACGTCTGGACATAATTCCCAAATATGGTAAACTGCAAAAACGATTTCTCCTTGCTAACAAGCGAGAATGTTTCATTAAGTACGCATATTGCAAAAACTCATCAGACGTTACAGTGGCAACGGTTTAGTTGCAAAAAGGACCTCGCGTAACTTTAGGTAAGTTAATGAGCAAATTGAGTATGAAGCCGCCACAAGCTTATTGTTGAGCTATAAGCAAAATTTTTTCGGACACTTTGTCCGAAATGGCACCAAATATTTCCGACATTGAGCAAAAAATTCGGACAGTGTCCGAAATATGCCTGAAAAATGAAAAAACACGTCTATAAACAAACAACTTATACTGTTAAAGTAAGTTGACGAATCTTGGCTTTCAAATATGTCTTAGCGTTAGTTTGAAATTGAGATATTGGATCCGATTTAATTTTTATGCATAAATCAGAACAACTTGATTTGACATCACACTGCCGCTTTTGTTGGCGCAGTTTCAATTCTACAGTGCTTGTTTATTGCCAAGCTCTCTACTACTCTTGGGTGAATTCTGTTGAAACGGTTTTGAAATTAGACTGTAGCAAAATCTCGTCAGCCTTGCTATGCACAGCCAATCCAGGGCTACACTCATTACGAGACTCATTACGAGTGTAGCCGGAATTGGTTGTGCATAGCAAGGCGGAAGAGAATATGAAATCGCACGTTTAATCATCAGGTTGCTTGGTATCCTGAAACAGCATTTCCGGAGAAGAGATTGCTTTTTTGCATGTCTTGTATGTTACATGTTTCCAGTAGCTTTGCTTAGACAAGTATGCTTTGCGAGTTGTGTAACATTTTCTTGATTGCCATATTCTTACCTGGATTGTTTCGTTTCTTCAGCTCAAGGTGTTGCGTTGTTCAGGTTTTATTTTGATTAAGGTTGTTAAGGATCGCTTTTCTGGTTTTGTTATCGAAAACATTTTCGTTTCGATACAGTTTATTTTATCTTAGTAAAGTTGGGGTGCGATAATTTGATCTTAGTCGTTTTTTCGAGGGGATGATACAAATGTATGTTACTGGTGGTGAATTTTTCTCGTGATCACGATAAAGCTGTGGACATTGACACCTGCTCATGATTCACTTCTTATCACATGATACGAGCTTGGAGGTCTCCATCCCTTAGTTTTCGTGATTTTTTTTAGTATTAGGTTAAGCAGTTTAATGTCTTACTTTGATCTATTCACTGTCATAATACCCCTTCCTCTATGGTATCTTATTAAGTTTGGGTAGATCTAGGTAGAGTTAACTCGGCTGTAATCGGCCGAGTGTGGAAGAAATTATCGTGCATGCAATGTAATTGTTTGTGTTATGACGTAGTTGTTGGTGACAAAAACTTATGCATGACCAAACTTCTTTTTTATTTTTTGTTGCTCTACATTGTGAAATTGTAATCAATTGTTTACCAAAGATGCGTCCATTTTTAACTTTATGCTGATGCTGTTTTTTGATTAAGTTTATGATGAAGGGTAATTTAAAAGATAAATACATGTCCACATTTTGATAAAAATATTTAAACTATGAGCTCTAGGTTATCGACCGACCAGACCAATACGTCAAATATTGTTACTTGATAGCAATCTAAGAGCTACTCTCTGCTTTTGTACTGAAACATTTTTGCTGCAGTCGCTTGCTATCGCTTATATTTTTGCCGATGCCGTTTAATTAGCACATTTTGATTAAATACTGCATATTGTGCAACACGCGGTGCTACCTCATAGGCCTATATGTAATGATAAAATGTTGTTAGTTGGATTTTTTCGAAGTTTCTGTGGTTGTAATAGCAATCATATTGGCACAAATGACTAAATGAGGTGACGATAAGTTTTCACAGGCACTCTGATCTTCTTACTTGTTTATGAAGCTCCTCTTTATGACTTTTACGATTTAGCTTAGAAGAAACATAATACAATACAAGCGTTTTGCATTCTGTTAAAATTTCTGAAATGCTTTTGAATCGTAGTATTTCATAGCTCGCCATTTTTACGCTCACTTCATTTGATCAGCAAATTCATACTTTTTCGTCATGAAATTAACGGTCAAATCAAACCTTCATTATATAACAACTCAGATGGCCGAGTGGTAAGAGCATCCACCTCCGGAGCTGTAGACTTGGGATTGATTCCAAGTCGGGTCAAACCAATAACTTTAAAATTGGTATTCACAGCTTCCCTGCTTGACGCTCAGCATTGAAGGGACAGTGTGGAGAACAAACCGGCAAGTTTACTTGTTGTGCCATTGGGAAAGGCACTTAGCGGGATTCCCCCATTGAAGTGGTGGACAGATGGCTGGCAACTCCTAAGCGAGCTCGTATAGCATTTTAATCGCTTTTTTCTCGTGATAGGAGAATTAATATGCAACAAAATACAAAAATTATACTTGCGGTATTATGCCTAAACGCGTAACAAGTGGCCGTGTCCATTTCCGCGATGTAGCGCCTGGGCTACACAGAAACGTCGCAGCGATGATGAGCCGTTGGCAACACTTGTGTTCGATTTCACCATCCCGAAAATCGAACCCAGGATCTCCCACGCCGAACTGTGTACCTGTATAGCCTCCCAACCTTGTTAGATATTATGAACTTACTTGCGCCTGCGATATTATGTGCCGATGCTTTGTTGCATCACTTTTCGCTCAGTGGCCGCAGTTCTTTATTCAATTATGGATCAAGTTTCAGAGGTTTTATTTTTTTTAGCCTCCTGCTCCGAAAGGGAGAATAGAAGAGAGTTACCAGGAGTTACTTGATCGTAAAAGGCAGGAAGAGCGCGCTTATCGACATGTTGACATTCCGGATGATGGGATTGTTCACAGGTAAGTGAGAAATGGTGAGAATTGGATGGGGCAAATGTTAATCGCAGAACCTAATAGAAATATTGTCGTGATTAATCTTTTCTACTCAGTTTTATAATTGCTATGGAAAGGTGGTCATATTAGGAAAGTTGAATAACTGTTATTCATTAAGCAGCAGACCTTCTTCTCGTTCTCACTTTGACGTGATTACTCTCTGACGAGTGCCTCTTGAAAAGCTTCTGGGACAAACAGCTTTTTTCATGCTACACAAAAGAATAATGACGGAATGTTTCTTAAGGTCTAATGCAAATCCAGCTTTTTCAAAGCTATTAAGTCCTGTATTGCCAGTCAATTATTCAAGAACAACTTCCATTAGATAAGGTGCCCACGTATCTCATGAGTAAAATTCAAACCGTGGTGTGATGACACGGATCACTGATTCGTCTTCATAGTTGTGATGAGTTATGGAAGTGAATAATTTGAACTCATTATGAACCAAATTTTAGGTTTTATGGCAAGACTAGTAGAATTTTTTTCAAATCCTCTGCTTGTATTGAATTGACAGGCTTGCGATGCAACCTGGTAAATGTGAATTGTGAACGCAAAAGCACTTTTAAGGGTAATCAACTAGGTTTTATGACTACGTTTTCGAATTGGGATTTGGTTTAGAGATCGGGTTGGGATTAGGTTCAGGGCTATAGATGTCCCAACCCTGATTGGGTTTCGGCAAATAGTGGCGCACTCTAGCTTCATCGCTTGCAAGTAAAACGAAGTGAAGCCAAAACCAGTGACGACGAAGGTTGCTTGTTTGCTAAATGCACATTATTATTTATACTCTCTTTCTAAAACGAAATTTTCAAATTAAAGAGCACCGAGGCAGCACGACGATGCCGAGGATCACTATCAGACTAAAAGAGTGGGATTTTCGAAGAAGCGAAGGTGATCTGAGTTCATGTTATAATTACAATCTAACCACGTAACAATCTTTGATTTCGTGTTTTCAACCTGATTGTTCCAAGGGTTAAGGTCGGAATCTGATTGTGTAGAGCGAGATCTGCTCCTGGGATGCTGTGTGTAAGTGCTGAATCTTGAAAGTGGATTAAGCGTGTTTATGTTCGAGGTCAATAGATAGAGCTTTGTTATTGCCTCATGTCCAATTTTGTAAAAGATGCGAGAATTGTTTGCCTACCGATTTTAAACGGAATGCAGCTGGAAAAATGTCAAGAACTTTCTTGCAACTGATGACGCAATCACCCTGTCCACATGTCCAATTTTAATCTATTGCAATTAAATTTTTGATGTCATAATCATTTTTTTCAATTATGACATCAAAAGTGTGATTGTGGTAGAGAAAGCCGTTGGGCTATTGCCTCACTGGACAAGGTGAATGTTAATCGTGATGCACTTGCGATTGAAGTAGAAGCAGATAGAGTTGCGTGAATTGTAGTGGATTTTTCACCCACTATAATACAGTAAGGATAATAACAACACACGACTCTTTCCTGAAGGAAAATTGGATCAAAAGCGCTTGGCGAAAAATAACAGAAACCATAACAGCGAAAACAAAAATTAAATGCTGTATGCTAGATACAACTATGAAGTTTGCACAGATAAAAACAATAATAATGCTATGAAAGATTTGAAGAAGAAATGGTCGCTTGTATTTATCTAAAGTGCGTTGCTGCAAGAATGCTTACAGTGACACTGAATGCAGAGGGACAAATGTAGTAATGTCCACGATCATGCTCAGTGAAAAAAAATGTTAGTACAGTAACCCTTTACGCTGCGGTAAGATTGTGATATAATAATATTGTATTAATATTGCTCAGACCTCGTCTCGTTGAATATTACTATGATGATGAGGATGATGAAGACGAGACGGAGGAAGAATTGATTGAGAGGTTGCGTGCTCGTAGAGGAAGAAAAATTCTTGTTCCCGCTGATGACGGGGATGATGACGTCTTGTTTGAACGAATTCGTCGTAAGGTAATCTGCGAACTTGGTTAAGAATAAATATCTTGATTAAGTGTGGTGTCATTGAAAACCTTGGCACTTTATTCTTACTTCCTCCACTCAGTGGCTCTCATCGATTTTTTGGGGTCACATTATGTGGTTGATTATTTTGAAAGTGATAGCGGGGTAATGAAGGGGCATTCTCCAACTTTTTGCTATAATGTTTTGCTTCAATGTTTTCAAAAGAAAATTGCTTCATAATTTGAAGTAGGCTAATAGCAGTTTTAATCAAGTTTTTTGTGTAAAATTTGTTTGATTAATAATTCGCAATCAAATTTAAGGATCAGATGGCCGAGTGGTAAGAGCTTCTGTCTATGGAGTCATAGGCTCTAGTTTGATTCCGAGTCAGGTCAAACCAATGACTTTAAAATCGGTATTCACAGCTTCCCTACTTCAGGCTCAGCATTGCAGGAACAATGTGGAGAACAAGCCGGCAAATTTACTTAAGTTATTGGTTTCACCTGACTCGTAATCGAACGATAGCAGGATAAGAGTACCAATAAGGTAATGGACAAGACAGCATGGCATTAGGAAGGGTACTCGATTATGTTTCGATTTACCGCTACATTCGTCGTCGTCGTGTGGTTGGGCATTCTCTTCCGACGGTTTAGATGTTGACGGCGTTGATTTTTAGCCAGCGTCGGGTGTCATCATCCAGGACCAACAGACCTTGTATTCCTTTTGGTGCACGATGTAGGGGGCATGTAGAAATGATGTGGTCTGCAGTTTGCTCAGAGGCACCACACTCACAATTCGGTGAAGGAGCAACACCCCATTTGTACATGGATGAATGGAATCACCCTACGCCAGTCCGCAGACGATTCAGTTTTACCCAAGATGTACTGGGCAAACCCATTCCAAGAGGCTTAGGACTGGCCCTGGGAATAAAAGCATGAAGCCTTGATGCACTTTTTAAGTACTCCATGTTCCATACATGATCCATCCATTGCGCTGCGCGAATTTCTGATTCGGTCAGACTATCCAGTAGTTTCTGTGCAGCGGGTACAAACGGGCGTCTTGATTTGAGCCTTCCCTGGTGCGCATTTTGTTTCCCGATCAGCTGCTCATGTAGAATATGAGCAGGGTTAAAGGTGGCGCGGTTAGCCAGGGAGAGTGTCGCTCCTCGACGGCGAAGCTCAGCTGGCTGGATGCCTGCGAGGATTGGCAAGTAGTCCGTAGGAGTGAGTCGCTTGCATCCAGTGACAATGCGCAAGGCGTCATTTAAAACACTGTCGATTAGCCGAGTGTGAGCACTACGACACCAAACAGGTGCGCAGTACTCAGCTGTGGAGTAAACCAGGGACAAGGCGGCTGTTCGCAATGTTTTGGCTCCTGCACCCCATCCCGAGCCTGCAAGTCGCCTCAACAGTGCGACGCGAGTGGAAAGTTTCTTGCGCAGTGCCTCTAGGTGATGACGAAAAGTGAGCGACCTGTCCAGCTTTACACCAAGATAGGTTGGAGCTGGACAGTATGACAATAGTTTGCCGTTGTTGAAGATTTTGAGCTCACGTTTCGCCTCTCAGTTGTTTAAATGAAAGGCCGTCGTCACCGTCTTAGTGTGGCTGAGCTTCAGCCTCCAAGTCTGGAGATACGCTGAAAGTGTTGTCATGTCTTGGCTTAGAGTGCCATCCTGAGTCTTCCAGTCTTTCGAGGTATGCATCAATGCCAGGTCGTCGGCATACGCATATTTCTGGAAAATTGTGGAAGGCAGATCGTATGTGTAGATGTTAAAAAGGAGGGAAGCCAAGACTGATCCCTGTGGGAGGTCATTTCGAAAACTTCGTAACCTGCTTCGCTTGCTGTCACCGATGGAAAGGGTGAAACTTCTATTCCGGATAAGTTCCATAATCATTTGGACCATGTGTTTATCAGGAAGGAGTCTCAGCAGCTTACAGGTGAGGCCACGATGCCAGACAGTGTCATAAGCAGCTGTCAGATCGACAAAAACAGCACCGGCCTTTTTCTTGGTCTCAAATGAGTCCTCGATGTGTTGGGTAAGTAGAACAGTTTGGTCTACTGTGGACCTCCCCTGTCGGAACCCAGCTTGCTCCCGAGGAAGAAGCAGGTCGACAATGGGCTCGATACGGGTGTAAATGAGCCTCTCAAGGATCTTGTAGGGGACACAGAGCAAAGAGATGGGGCGATAGCTCTTGGGGTCCTCTACAGGTTTCATTGGTTCGGGGATCGCGACAACCAACGCTCTTCTCCAGATTTTTGGAATTATGAGGTGGTGCAAACAGGATGAAAGAAAGCCACACAGCCAGGATTTCAGGGCAGCTTCAGCATGGAGCAAAAGCTCAGGGCAGATAGAGTCTGGGCCTGGAGCTTTTCCTGGTTTCAGGTGTTTGAGGGCGGCTGCGAATTCTGAGGGAGTAAAGCTTCCACAGACATTCACTGCACTTGTTGTAGAGGCCCTCCAAAGATCAGACACTTCTTGAGACACAAGCCGGGATGACTTGCAATCAATATCCTCGTATTTGCCGTTATTGACCAGTACTGATGCGATGGCATTGGCTGAAACTGCACAATGCCGAGGGTAGCGTCGTGATCTACCAGTTAAGTTGTTTAATATGCTCCATGCTTTACGACTGGAGTGAGAAAAATCGATGGTTTGGACTGCTTCAGACCATCGGTTTCTGCGTTTTCTGTCAAGCCTGGATAGCAGGGCAGAAGAAGCCCTGCTAGAGTCTGATCCCTCAGGCAATTGCAGGAACTTCTGATAGGGGTTCTCACACTCGGCATCCCAACACGGAATGTGGTGGTCGTTTCGTGGACCACGTGGGATATGCTTTTTGGCTGCTGTGCTGATGGCATTACAGAAGTCTTGGTATGCCCGGTCCACATCAGATGTATCAGATGGCAACTAGCTCTTAGCGAGTTGGTTGGTCAGGGCATTGTAATGGCTCCATTTGGCCTTGCGGAAGTTCCATCGCTTAGCAGGAATACTCGGAACTGACAGAGTGAGCCTTGGTGGAACAATGAGCAAAGGTCGATGTTGTGACCTAGGAAACTTTTCTAAAATACGCCTGTCAGGTAAGCGACTATCAGGACCAACACTAACAAACGCCAGGTCCAGGTTGGTGCCAGTGTTCCAGCGGCCTGAGTGGAAAGTGGCCATGTCCTTTGGGTCATGGAGAGGGACGAGACCATTAAGGCTTGCCCAAGCAACTAGGCACTCTCCATCAGCGCTGTTGCTGCTGTAGCCCCAATTCACATGCGGGCAGTTGAAATCACCCGAGTACAGGACAGGGTGTGGAAACACTGGTGGGTCGGTAGTCTGCAATGGTGTAGGTTTGTAAACATTGACAATTTTATAGCCATCAACGTCTACGCATAACCACTCAGTCTCTGATGTAAATGGGGACTGATCTACTAGGGTCCATTTTAGTCGCTCATGGACAATTGTAGCAAGGCCGTGTATCCTGTTTAAACAGGACCCAGCTAGTGCGAAGCCTGGAATCACAAGCTTGTCGGTAGAAGCACAGTGGGTCTCCTGGAGTAGGATGACGAGTGCCTCAAACTGCACAGCGAGATGGTGAAGGACATTCATCTTGCTTGCAGTGAGGCCTTCAATGTTCAGCTGCAGGATTGCTGGGCTTCGGAACTTGTTGACGATGTGCCCTGAAGCAGAGCAAACATCGCCCCATCCTGAAAAGGACGTTTGCCGGTTAGTAGGCTTTGGCTGAGCATCGGGAAGAGTGGATACCCTTCCGAGTCGGCAGATTTGGTTTCGGTCTGTCATTGTAACTTTACAAGAGAAAAGCTTTGTACAAACTTAATCACAGCCCGGGCTACATGGAAGCATCTGCCATCCGGGCCGCTACAGTAACGGAGTTAAATCTGTGAAATCAAACTCGATTGTTTTGCCAAACTTGAAAAAATTTATTTTTCTGGACTTAAATAAAGGTGTTCGAGTTCATTAATCAAGCCGTTCATTAATGTCGCAAAAATACTTTGTGTTGGATGAAGCCGTGTAAATTGACATTGCATTTTTCGTTGCAGCTGCATATTTGTTTATGCCGTGGTGTGGCGACCCAGAGAACTAAAAAAAATTGAATATCGGTACAAAATTTTATCTTTTTATTTGCAGTGAGCACGAAGCAGTGAACTGGTAGACTGAATAGGCCTATTTTAGTCAAACTCGAAAAATTTGATAGTTTTGCCGGACCTGAACTAGGAAAAAATTAGACACTCGAAGTTTCTAAAATATTGTGAACTTGAATAAACATCGATCGAGTTCGCAGCCTTGAGCGGAAGAGACGACAGCTGTTTTGAAGTAGAGCTTACAACTTCGTCTTACTCCACACTTTATTCACTAATCATCGTTTTATTTTGGCTCATATAACAGCATTTATTTCTCACTGGTATTCTTTCAGCTTATGCATTGTTGCATGCAGAATCTCTTTCTGAAGTTTCAAGCGAGCAACTTGGGGCAGACTTTTAGCCTCATTGGCCATCGGTTTATAAAAAGAGTACGCGACATCATTTTCCTCTGTCTCTGAAAAAAATTATATACATAGCCAAAATCTATGCTGTTGAAGCAGCGCTGCAGAAACATCGAAGAACGAAGGTTTCACAAGCCGCTCACTTTACGCCGACCAGATGGCCGAGTGGACAGAGCGTCTGCTTCTGGATCGGTAGACTTGGGGTTCGATTCCGAGTCGGGTCAAACTACTGATTTAAAAATAGGTATGCACAACTTTCATGCTTGACATTCAGCATGAAGGGGACAGTGTGGAGCAAGCCGACAAGTTCGCTTGCTGGACCGTTAGGAAAGACACTTAACGGGATTCCCTAATCTCAGTGTGGTAGACAGATGGCCGGCAACTCCCAAGCGAGGATAGCACTTCGTCGCTTTCGCGCAGTTAGAGGATAAATTAAATATGCAAATAATTGCATTGAATTGTACCAAAATAGGGAGCTGAGTACCGAAATAGTTACCGCGCTCAAGAGTTGCAGCGACAGTTGATAGCGTCTGTATTTCAAGGCTAGTAGTAACACATTGTTCAACATGTTGCATGTTTTCGTATGTTTAGTTGTTTGCTGATACGGGTAGAAATAATAAAAAGTAAATGAAATTGATTTATATCGAATTGCCGCTTGGTAGCCGGGAGGCTTGGCTTCTATTACCGGTCAGGTCATACTAGAAACTTCAAAAATAGTATTTGCAGCTTCCCGCCAGGCGTTCGTCACAAGCGGAAGTGCGAAGGGTTAAGACTTAAGTGCATGTATGTTGTTTGTCTTGTATATCCCCCAACAGCGTTCAATCATTCATGATTGATATTCGTAATGTCCTACCCTACACAATATGTGCTTACTGTCTTGTACCTTTATCATCTAAATTAAATCCGTCACCTATTACACCGTTTCTGGATGCTGTATTGCAGCTTTATGAACTTACTTTGCTCGTTTTTAACCATATTAATGGCATCAAAGAATGCTTGGTCTACTTTGTTTGCCGCGGTAGATTTTTGTGACATTCGCTGGCGTTTGGGATTGCAATCGCGTAGAGGTGTTTCTAAATAAGATGAAAAACAAAAAGTGGTCGTTACTGTAGGGTATAAAAAAGGTCTCTTGTTTTCTTCCATTTTCATGGTTGTACTGTTTTCCAATATACTATTTGTCGAATCTTTTGCCAGGAAAACACGACCTCATAACAAAACCCCCTTGAATTACTGCAAAGAAGGATGAAAATTCAGCTACACTAAATTAAGGAGGAAAAATATTGCCTCAGTAATCGTTGATGCTGAACGTTTCGACAACACAGATTCAGATTGTCATCATCAGTATAAAAATTCTAGACAGTAAAAATTTTTGAACAGACGTTAGGCGGTACACAATTTGAAGATGGCTTGAAGTAGAAGATTCGTTTTTCCCTAAGATTTTCATCTGACACTCTTCAGGGGAAATCGTCAGAATAAAGAATAAGTGAACCAAACTGATTTATAAAGAGAAAGAAAGAGTTCTGATTGGTTAAAAATTAGGGATGTGCCGATTAATTGGAATGGGCAAGTATTGGCAATTTTTTTGGAATCAGCATCGGTAAAATATACCGATTCTTCGTTCATAACAAACTTGCTAATTTTCCCGAATAAGGTAGCGTTATATTTGCGTTTTTTACTAGCCAGAAACAATTTTCTTTTTACGAAAGCGTTTACACACGCTAAGTGAAGCAAAAAAATAGAAGTGTTGGGAGAAAGAAACAAAGAAGTCTCTATTGCTTTGGGAACCCATCGTTTATTGTTTTGCTCAGAAACTTATTGTGCAACAGCAACACGATAGCAAGAGAAGTTTATTGCATCACAATGTTTTCATTACAAAACAATTCCTGTGGTTTTGAATGAAGCGAACGGCAAAGAATTGGCATTTCAACAAGAATCGGCATCGGATTTGGCATTGGCAAAAATTTCGGAATCGGTACATCTCTATTAGAAATAGAGAGCTCTGATTGGTTAGTTAGAAGTAGCCAATAGAAATTTTCAGATGGAAGAGCTCTGATTGGCTAGAAAGTCAAAGGGAAAGAGAGTTAAGATAGTTTCAAAGAATACACTTTGAGATAATTCGTTTATTCTTTGAAACTATTCTTTCCCTTTGACTTTCTAGCCAATCAGAGCTTTTCCGTCTGAAGATTTCTATTGGCTACTTCTAACTAACCAACCAAAGCTCTCTATTTCTAACCAATCAGAACTCTTCCTTTCCCTTTATAAAGCAGTTCGGTTCACTGATTCTTCATTCTGACGATATCCCCTGAAGAGTGTCAGATGAAAAGCTTTGGAAAAATGAATCTTCTACAGAAAATTGTTGAAATATCTTGCAAATACTGCTGATGATGGCTACTGAATCTGTGTTGTCTAAGCTTTCAGTTTAAAGGACCACTCGTTTATTTATTTTTGTCGCACATATATTGTTTTCTATAATAAATTACTTTAGTCACATAAGAAAGGGCACGCAGCGAAACCAGAGTACAAGGATATAGAAATAACAGACAAATTTACTTCAGCTCTTCTGACAGTCAGACCAAAAACAACAAACTACAGCACCACAACGAGCTCCAATGCAAATACAGGCAACTATGACGCAACAGTAAGCAATAGAACACAATTATTGGTAATTGCAGGTTCCACAGGCCCATATCTAGTTACTGTATCTGTTTTTCGTTAGCGACACAAGGATCCGTATCTACTTTTTAACTTGTGCGCGTCTGCGCAATGCATTGTGCATTCACCATAAGTTTCAAGATGATGTATAGTTGTACATTGTGTACCCAAAAAAATTACCTTGTAAATCATCGATTTTTCTAATAATGCCATTTGGTGTTTCAAACTCAAAAGGACTGGGAGGGTTTAGGTTTTCAGCGACAGAAGCCTCATCGAGTGAATGCAAGAACTCTTTAAGCAAGAACTGGCTTCTCCAAGTTTGATGTTGTTCTAAAACAGGGGTGACGAACCTATTTGCTATCTCGGACCACTTTGTCACTTACCAATGAGCAGGCGGGCCGCATAACTTGTTAGTTATAGACCTATTATGTAGAGATGTCCATTTCAGAATAATTTACGTATTCTAAAATAATTCCGAATCTTTTTTTTTTTGAATCCAGAATTTCGATTCCTTAACCGAATCCTAAATCTACAAAACAGCCGTAGTACTGTTTTGATATCAGTTCAGCACGCAACTGCTCGACTACTGCAAAACAAAAAAAATCAACCATTTGTTTCATTTTTAATGAATTTATAGCCAGCACTAGGATTGCAGCACTATAAATTCGATGCATATATACGCGCAGTAGCATAGTCATGGAGCTAACAGCGGGCATGCCCCTCTTAAATTTTAGAAACACGTGAAAAAAATACGGCTCCAGTAGGCCTATACATGCCAGCGGTGCATACTACACTCATGGCTCCCACAAATTTTTTACAGTCTCCGACAAACACCGCATGATCACACACACACGAGACCGAGCGCGCACTAGCGTTTATGCGCAACATCTGAAAAGATTTATCACGCGCAATGTCTCTTCACAATTAAACCAAATCCTAAAAATGGAATCGGTTCAAAATAGGAACCGGTTTCGTAGGATTCGATATTCTGAACTGGACATCCCTACTATTATGAAACCTGTTGAAAACGAAAAAATTGTTCATAAGCAGTAACGAATAACTGAAAGTAATACCATAAACATCAAGAGTGTATTTGTAGGGCATTGTGCCCCTTTTGACTCTGGCTTTTAGTAAAAAAGAACAAAATTAATGTTGCCAGCAAGTGTCTGAAATAAGCCAGGCTCTTTTGATGGTTGAAGGTTATGGCCAGGGGGGTAGAATGAGGGGTATGTATTCTCCCACCAGCCATTTTCAAAAATGTTTTTGATGAGTACAACTTTTTCATAATTTCGAACCTCTTCGATAACAATAAGCCTGACGCGTTAAAGCATGCATTTATAATCGAAAATGTGCAAACAAAATTATCATGTTTTGGCAAAGCACTCTCAATTGGGGTCAAAAAATTTGAACAAAATTTGCTTGAAAATTATTCAAAAAGCACTAAAATAGCCATTACAGCATGTTAATTTTCAAATTTTTTTCGAGGGAGCATGCCCCCAGACCCCCCTAGAGCCTTTCTTGTTTCTCGATCAACTTCAAATTGGTTCTTTCAAAAAAAATATGCTTGAAAAAATGTGGAAATTATGGGGGGCCTCCCTTTAAAATTTCTCGCTACGCCACTGATAAAAAGCCATCTACAATCTTTCGTTTCTTTGCCGAAAACATCGAAATAAACGGCTAATTAAATATTGATCGAAAAACAGAATAACAAATACCTTAAAATATTGATCAATGAGGGTCTGATAATTTAGGATTTTCAGGTGGGGAATAGGGGTAAAATTTGCATATATGGTGCTACCAGCTCACCAATTCATTTCTGCAAACTTACATAATCTCTACTACTGTAAGGCAAGCTAATAGCAAGCTAAGCTCTCACACAAATAGTTACTCGTATAG
Organism: Trididemnum miniatum; assembly: GCA_964006365.1. Taxonomy (NCBI): domain Eukaryota; kingdom Metazoa; phylum Chordata; class Ascidiacea; order Aplousobranchia; family Didemnidae; genus Trididemnum; species Trididemnum miniatum. The sequence continues at coordinate 38,180,609 of OZ023231.1, read as the reverse complement.
CTGCAACGGACCACGAATTATGTTATTATTATTACATAACAATGAATGAACTGCTGAATCCTGAAGCAGACAAAAGGCTTGTACTGCACCTTTGTATGATTCCTGTGTGATACCATGGACTACTACAGTATAGTCTCTACGGTGATACGCGTGTGGTTCAATCAGGGGCTCAGCGTTTGATGTCGCATCGCAAAGATTAGACAAGGAAAAGAAAGTGCAGGATTACTGGTCTTGCCTAAGTGTTCGCGGGCCGCAGGAAATTCTTTTGCGGGCCGCATGTTCGTCACCTCTGTTCTAAAAGAAGTCACAGTAGATAATCATTACCAAGTGTTTTGTTTTGGACAGCAAAACGCAATAGCTATAATGAATTCTAGTGTTGTCGTAATTGTCATAAGTATGTACGGCACTCCAAACCGTAACTACTGTACCTAAAGAAAAGTTGGTTTAGCGTTTGGTGATAAAACACACACAACTGTAGCCATTTATAAGGCTTATTTCCATTTTTGAGAATATAAAAAGAATTTTGTAAATGCCTTATGGTCTTCAAAATTCTGCGGACCATTGTCTATAAAAATGCTTTTTTGAGCAATATTCTACTCTTGAAAGCCACAGAATGACAATAAACGTACTAACTATGACTGAAACGCTAAATTTAGTACACATTAAAAAAAAAAAACCAACAAATCCTTTCGGAATGGCAAATCTCAGCTTACTTTCTTAAAGCTAAGACCAACTGTATAAATTTCATTGAGTCGTACTAGGTCCACTTTTTTGCATAAACAGGAGCTGCAACACCAGATCTTGATTTCTTTTTTCCTTTTCATGCTTGAACTTCTCTCAAAGAGACTTCCACTGCTTTGATAATCCGCTACTATAAATACACACAGAAAAAAAACAATCAATACCAGGCTTTTGCTAAGTATCATTGCATTGACAAGCTACTTTCATAGGCAAACTTTCCCACATTCAGTTTTAACATAGCTTTCTTTGAATGTTTGACCGACTGCACACTACACAGTGCACCCAACCTGAAGTAAAAATTGCCACCATGGCATATGCAACGTTTCACTTTTTGTTCTGGGTAAACTTAAAGGCTGAAAAAGCTTATACGCAACTGACTCCAACCATGATTTGAATCCGTCATCACATGGTTTTTAATTCAAACACGATTCTACTATGCCATGTTGCAGACAATGTGAATGTTTTCATGGCCAAAAGTCAACACTATCATTTTTTGCGAAAAGTGTTTATTGACTACTAAAGCCAGGACTATTATTTGATTCGGTTAATTAACATCAAACTGGATCCCTAGTATACACTATAGCCACTACACTGTTTCACGTACAAACAATCATGTGGTGGCTCATTTAAATAGATGTTTATCAATTACTGGTTTTCAAAATGGAATAAAATTCTATAAATATGATTTAAGCTATGAAATTTGTCTCACCATCACCAGAAAACCCACACCTTTCCACCACGTTTTCCAATGCCAAGCTCTGAAAATGTGCCCGGCTGTAGCCTGCGGTGCTTGGGTCCCACAAACAAGGATAATTTTGGATTGCTATAACAGGTATAATTAACAATTGGTTTTCTTCCTCTGTCCTGAAGCTGGTAGACTAATTTTTGGGCGTGATGGCACTCAAACTAATTCTACACCAGTATAAGTAGCCTATATATAACCGGTAATTTACCGTATATATTGACCTAACATAAAAGTAATATGAGATACCAGCACTATAATAGCTAAACTAGAAGCAGGTCATTAGTACCATTTGCAATGATAAATGACAATTGGGGTATCACTAAACTTTTATTGTATGCACAGGCAAATCTAGCAACCAGTTTTCTTTAAAACAATAGTCGGGTATATAATGTGTACCGCTTGCTATGATATCGGTACCATACATGGTGTACGAAATCACACGTATCGGTACATGTGTACATACGGTTTACTACTGTACTGTGTATTGGTAGTAGACTCGGGTCTCATCTAGAGTAAGCCGTTTGTGTCTTTTGTCGCTTTACCCGTACGGGTTATTCTAAACGCGGACGGCTTTCTCTGGACGAGACCCGGTAGACTCTACCCTAATAGTCGTGCACGTAACTGTGATGCTATTGCTTCAACTTTTAATCTGTAGCAACGATACCGGTAGAGATAAAAAGTGTAATTGCTAATACATAAAAATTCTTGAAAAAGCTGTTCTTATGGACCCGTACAAATAAGGACTTTGTTTATTTTATTACCGGTACCTTCGTCATAATAGAATAAACTAAGCGCTTATTTGTACTGCCAAAAATTAAATCTTTCTAGCCTTGATTAATTTGCTATCAAAGCGGCAGCATAGTGTCAAAATTTAATGTTGCTAATTGCTAATACTTTATTTCGATCAGCTTCAACTGTTACGCTATCATCAGTAAATTCTTATTAAAACAGAATCTTACCAGTATTGTCATTTTAATAATTAGCGGTACTGATACAACATGTATGGTACCAGTACCACCAGTAGTACCTGTACAGCAGCAGAGTGTTTTTAAAACTCGTAAGTTTTACAAAATGACATGCCATTCTGCATTGTAAGTTAATTTATAACACAATTTTTCACATTACTTTCATAAAGTGATGTGGATGTAAAGTAAAAAGCTTCATTCAATTTTTTGCCAGTAGAGTATGCAGAACCACTACTAAACATAATTAACTTCAGCGAAACTGGCCTAGGTTACCTACCATATCTAAGTTGAGGTCTGCAATTATGTTGTCAAATCCTGTAAACTAATTCTAAAGATTAGCCTAGGTCGAAACAGGATAACCCATACAGCATACTAAAACAGTGCATACTGCACAGCCTTCTTTCTTCCTTGTACCGGTACCTATTCTAATCACAAAGCAAGCCAAACGCCAACTCATTACTTTTTAAAGGGTCTCGCTTAGGTTTACCTAGGAGCTACTCTGAAACAATGGACAGTAGTCTATATCCAGCATACACGCATCAAATCTTGCGTCGTTATACGCTTTGATATTTATAAGTGAGCGTGCTGAATCGCAACGGCGTGTTTAAATTTTTCTCGTCACTAATAAGTGACGAGGCGTTAGTCGTAATGGCGCTTATCAGTAAAACAAACGAAGGATGCGCTCACTTAATTTTAGCTATAAACAGCGCTTTAAGCGCGCTCGTTATAGCGCTTTGATCGTTTTCTCGCTATAGGAGGATGAAGAATGTGCGACAAAATACCACGAAAGAAAATGCGAATAGTTGAAAATTTTAAAACTTTGGTTTGAGGTGAACTGATGGGCTATCACCCTACATACCATAAACCGAACTCACTATCGTTCGGTGTTATCTGATTTCAGAAAGTTTTACAAGAACCACTTCGTGTCGTGGAACCACCTGTGTACAGTTCAAAACCCACTTCATTATCAACTGTAAAATGCTGGTAGAAATTGCAGTTGGTTGCTAAAATCATTCAAAAACATCACTGCTTACGTTTTATTATAGGTTGTGGGTGAGCATATATCATTACCAAATATTGCGTCAGTTACCGTCATACTTGATTGTGTAGGAAGAACTTCGTCCTAAGGAGCGTAGAAGATCGATTGAAGATAAAGCTGTGAAAGAAGTGACTAATCGTGAAAACGATCTTCGTTCTCGCTCCGCTCCTCCGGATCAACTATTCACAGGTGAGCATCTTGTTGATTGGATGTTGTGGACACTGATGCTGAATAACATTGATGATCACATCTGGTTAGCTCAGCTGTGAATCACATCGCTAGCGGTGTGAGAGCTTTGGGGTTCGATTCCCAGGCCAGTTAGATCAGGCACAGTGTTGCCGACGGCTGGCCACTGCTGCGACGTTTCTTCGTAACTAGCTGTGTTAGCAAAGCGCTGAGCCGCGGAAATAAAGCGCGCCACTCGTTACGCGCTTCGCTGCGAGTACAATGAAGATTTGTTTTTATAACATCTGTAGTACAACGCAGTAGGTCAGGACCTTGCTCCGACTACGGTTGTAAGGTCAATGGTTCAACTCCCACTCATCCATACATTGTTGTGTTCCTCAATAAAATATTTCATCGGATTTGTGTCCATGGCTGCTAGAATCTTTATACATGGCTAATTATAAAGGAAAGAAATTGATCGAAAACATAAGTAACTCTCGACCCTCGTAAGCGAGTTTGTATTCGCCTTGTCTGTGACAGCTCAGTGCCACTGAGTCAGTGGTTTCTTGTATCAGGAAGGTAACATATAATGTCAGCAATGTCCTAGCATTTGTAATAATGTGATGTAAGAAGTTTATTTTTACAATATTTGGTGAAAGTTTTATCATTAATAGTAATAGTTTTGTCGCATTGTGTGTGTACATCACGCTATTCGTTGTTTTATTTTAGTAGCAGGCCTGTGATATGTGCTGCTCTTTAATTGACCACTTCCACAAGAAGCGCCATTCTGCTATTTGACGTCCAAATTTGTTAAGTGGTTATTATGAAAATTTTTCACTGTGCCTCGTGGCGGGCGCTCTGCAGCACATCTTGCAACGTATTTTAGTACTCTGCATGACAGTGAGTCACTGACAGCTTGCTTATTTGACGAAACTGTTGAAAGTTTATTTTTTATTACAAAACCCATTTTGCCCTTCAATACAACAAAGCGTTCTTATTCCATTTGCAGGTCTTCCTATTGGTAAAGTGCCAAGCGCCAATACAGTGCAACGCAAGAAGGATCAGTACAAATTGGAACTGACACAACAGATGGAAGCAGACAGACAGAGAAAGATAAGGTAGCAGAGGGAGTGGTTCAATTTAATCACATTATTTTGTCAAGAATTTGTTTATCGTTAGTTTATGCATTCATAGAAGGATCGACTTGCGATCGTATATCAGCCATACTTTTGCATTGCATTTTATAGCTTAGTGAGTAGAACACTAAATTATTTGAAATCTTATCGACTAATCACTTGTTTAGTCCTAATATTATTGATCTTAACTTTTGAATGCAGTAAATTGAGCCAACTTACATATACCAAAAAGTTTGCTCAAAAGCCCACAAAATCGATTTGGCTTCCCTTGGCTTCTTTCTCAAATTATATTTTCGAATTTATTCGAATGAATATGTGCAACTACGTCACCAATATTAATAACTTGTGTCAGTTTAATAATGTGTTAAAGTTTTCCGATGTATTGCCATCATTTTCCTCATTAGCTTGTTCATATTGAGAAAGTTTCAATATTTTTCTATCCTCTTTGCTTAGCTTGTTCATATTGTTGTTCATATTGAGAAAGTTTCAATATTTTTCTATCCTCTTTGCTTTTGAATTAGAGTGAGCTCTGGCGTGGCCAATAAGATTTCTTGTCTACTGAACTCGTTTCTACTGATTCAACTGCATTTTTCAAACCACTCAAATGTTTGCTTGTTCATTTGTAATAGGCCAACGGCAATATTTCATATCATAACTACGTTTTATGATGAAATGAACTAGGTTTAGTGGATGTAAGCACTAGGCAGGGGTGCACCCAGCATATTTCAAAAGGGGGGTTCAAAAAAAATCCTCTATTCTGCACTCAAATGCGGATCCAGAAAATTTTGGTGTTGGTAGGATGAAATTTTGAATTAGGTTGAATGTTGACTAAAGGCGTTAGACCCAAAAAAAGGCGTAAAAAGCCCCTTGAAAAATGTTTTCATGTCTGCCGCGTATTCAGGAGTTTTTTCAGGGAGGGGACACCAAATTTTGACATATTTTGAAGCGTATTTTTTCTGGCAGAATTATTTTGATGCATATTGAGAAAGAAAAAGGCTTTAGGGGAGTCCGGGGGCATGCACCTCCGGGAAAATTTTGAAATTTCACGTGCTCTAGTGGTCATTTTAGTACTTTTTGAACAATTTTTAGGCAAGTTTTTGTTTAAATTTTTTGCCCCTAAATCTGAGTGTTTCACCAAATAATATATGATGCATTTTGTCTGTAGGCTACATTTTCGATTATGCGTGCTTAGGGCGTAGGGCTTACTGTAATCGAAAAGGTTCGAAATTATGGAAAAATTGTATTCATAAAAAACGTGTTTGAAAATGGCTGGTGGGGGGATGCATCCGCCCTGCCCGCACTGATAACAATGTCTCTTACCACTACGCCAACCAGTCGATTTGGCTGCGGTATGATGCGGGGCAAATTCAGACCCAGCTGTTTCGAAATAACAGCACGTACTGCACTTGCACAGTTTAAACGCTTCGCTTTAAAATCAAGGGTTCGGTTACAAAAGGGGGGAGTTTCGACCCCCCCCTGGGTGCGTCACTGGATGTGGGTAATGCCAGACAAGCTAACCGATTATATACTTGCAGGGAAAAGCGGCTGGATAAACAGAGCGAACCATCACAAACTGATAAACAGGTGAGTGAGGTTTGTGGAGCAACACTTTGTTACGTATAGATTTGACGAGAAGGAGCTACGTCGAAAGTTGCCAGCATGAGATGCAATCTCCCTCAATTCTGATAATGAATTGCTGTATACATTTTTTGATAATTTATTACTTATGATTACTTGGTGAGTATAAAAAATTGGCTTCTGTCCAAGTTTTCGAGAAGTTTCTTTTTCACCTATTATTAGACATTTTTTGGATTTACAGTATTTGCATTGTATTTTTAAGGCAAATGCGTCCAAGCCACCACGAGGAAAGAAACAAAAAGTGGAAAGTCCTCCAGACAGCGACGAAGAGCGTAAAGTCAGCAAGAGAAAGAAAGGAAGTAAAAAGTAAGCGAACAATTTCTTTTTAAATGGTTAGTTGGTCAAGTAATCCCACAGCAGATTTGGCAAACAAGTACAACTTCTAATCTTGTTATTGTCAAAATTTCATAGATTTGGAGACTTGTTGTGCTGAGTTGAAAAAACTACCGGCATGTGTTTGTGATAACGAAATTAAGTTTTGCTTTTGTTTCTTGAATGCGTTGTACACGGTCTGACAGCGAATTTTTCTTCTAATACGATAGCGATCTTCCTTATGAAATGCGCTATAAACGAAAACTAATTCAATTAATCTCTGTAGTTACTGCATATATTGTTTGCGGAAATCAAAATTGAAAATACGTACTTACCGCAGTTATGATTTTGTAATTTTTAATCTTAGTTCGATAGTGTATGAAAATACGTTGTTTTTCACTTTTCCTGGCTCTAGCTTGCTCGACTGACACATGACATTCACAACAACTTATTGACCACGATTAAATTTATTGCATCTCCTTGTGATCCAATTATTTTATCCCTAAAAAGAATTCAAACCTTCATTATACTCGTGGTATTATTCAGAAGGGTGTAACGAGTGTCAACTGGCAAGGCTTAACTCCGTAGTTTAGCGCCTAGGCAGCACAGAAACGTCGCAACGGTGAGACAGCGGCCGATTTGACTAGGCCGGGAATCAAAATTCCGGCGCCGATAGCGATGAGCAGTAGAACGCCACTAACCGGCCTGGCTTCAACTATTTTCAATGCTTTACTTAATTTTCAGAACTTCAATGCAGAGATTGGACAGCTCTGATAGCGAGGAAGATATAGGAGGAAGGGGCTGGGCTTCACGCCCTCGATACCCGCCTTATTACGCCCCATCTATGATGAGCGGGTAATTCGTGGAGTGATTTTAGATAAATTCTTTTAAGTGATTTGAAAATTTGTTAGGCATCGTTGAAGAATTGTGATCGCAAGAGCGTGCTTCAGCTCTCACCAACTTTGCTGAAACGGTAAATATCTTTGCTCGGCGAATTTTTGACAAAAACAAGTACAGCTGCAAATTCAGTCACCGGCCAGTTGACGCAGTGGTTCACTGTGCTGGAGGTCATGGGTTCGATTCCGCTTCCGATCAAATCGGATTCACTGTTGGTAACTGCTCGCCATCGCTGCGACGTTTCTTCGGAGCTGTTACTAAGGCGCTAAGCTGCGGAGATGGTCCCCGCCACTCATTACTCGCTTCGGCGTAATACCGCGAGTATAATGAAAATTTGATTTGAACTTACAACAGTCATTGATCTCGGATTGATCTTATGCCTAGTTTCTTGAAACATTTATGCGCTTGTGAATGTTGAATATGCCCTCCTTTTTATATTGCGTAATTGCAAAAGCAAAGTAATCTGATTGCTGTAGCACAATGTTGACAATAATGTGGTGGTCAATTTATGAATTGCACCCTAATTGCTCAACAGGGTGGGTCAAAATCAAGAAAAATTTTGAAATCAAAAAGAGCCCCCCTAGATCATTGCCGATTATGGTAAAACCAATAGACAGGTCCATGCCAGGTAAAACTAGCCGATTTTGGGGTCAAAATTTTCTCGCTTTGTTTGACTACTATGGGTCACATACTTCAAAAAACGCGTGGGGGGCCACCTCGATTTTGGCCTCGAATTCAAAATGGCGGCCTAATTGCGAAAAATCGTTTCAAATCGGTACATGCTTGTTTGTTTTTGACTTTTTCTCGCTTGTTCTTGGGAGTGTTTGGTTTTGAAAATTGTTTTGCGGAATGAGTAACTAATGAGGCGTCCAAAATCCAACATGGCGGCCATTTATTGCCCCCATTTTGCCTCAAAATGGAAATTTTTGTATCTCGCTTTGTAGTGGGGCTACGACAATAATTTTTGTGCCCACCTATAGGTTTTTGAGGTCAAGGAATTCATTTTTTAGGTCTCGTTAGCGTCAAGTCAAAAAATTGCTTCTTTGTATAATTCTTCGGCCAACTGAGACTTTGACTATCGGTTTATTAACTCGCAAAAAATTTGTATTAACGTAGTGAGACTTTAATACAAATGTAGAAATGCAAGTAGGCTGTATAAAACTTAATCTTTTTACAGGTCTAACGATTAAAGAAAATAGTTAGGCCACGCCTGGAAAAATTTCAGCCGATGTCACATCATGGGCAGAGGCCCAAAATGAGGCACAGGATTGCAAAAATAACGCGAAACATTTAGACACTGATTAAAACCTAGTAAGCTAGACATGTTTCTCATATAACAATTGTTAGTCGAATTTTGACATATTATGCCAGTATAAAATAAGCTTTTGCAAGTGTTGTAGTGTAGATGCAGCTGATGTCAAAGTCGAGAATAGAAACAATTAACAATTTGCATTGTTGCGTCATAATCAATGGAGCCAACTTCGAGCGCGTAAATTCAGAGAGCATCAAAAGCACCTTAGGCAAGACTGCGGAACATTGACAGTGCAATATGTGCATTGTGCAGGGATCTGATAATTTTGAAATATCAGTAGTATGAGGCCCCGGTTTAAAAAAAAAAAACAGTTTTTTTGTAATTCATGTTTTTTGAGCTTATTTCGACGATTATTTATCCGATAAATATCAGTAGTATGAGGCCCCGGTTTAAAAAAAAAAAACAGTTTTTTTGTAATTCATGTTTTTTGAGCTTATTTCGACGATTATTTATCCGATATATATGTCGGAAAATCCAACCTATATATTGGACAAATTGTACTCTAAGTCGGACCAGACTACACGCGCAAATCAAGTCGGACAAAACTGTTGTTGTTTAAACGGCGCGCCACACGCCGTTCGGAAAAGAACGATTTTGTGACCCTTGTTTTTCAACTTATTTATACCATTATTTGTCCGATATATATATCGTAGATATCCTACTTATATATCAAACAAATTGTTCTCTAAGTCGGAAAAAAATCACGTACAAAATGTCTATACGTTTCGTAAACCATGTTTTTTTGAACTTAATTAGACCATAATTTGTCCGATATATATATAAGAAATATCCAACTTATTTTGCACGTGTATTTTGGTCCGATTTAGTATAGAATTTGTCCGATATGTAAGTTGGAAAATCTGACTATTTTGATCGTGTTTTTTTGTCCGACTTAGGATAGAATTTTTTCGATTTATAAGTCGAAAATATCACACTGATTTTGCGCTTGTTTTTTTGTGCGACTTTGTGTATCATTTGTCCGATGTGTAAGTCGGATATTTCTTATATACTTATATATCGGACAAATAATGGTCTAACTAAGCTCAAAAAACGTGGGTCACAAAACAAATATTTTTTCCAAACGGCGCCCCATACAATAGGCTATAGGCCTACATGGAGTTAACTTTCTAGAGCCTAGGCAATTTGTGTTCTTTAAGGTTGCAGAAACGATCTAGTCGAGGTGAGTTCAAAGAAGTAGTACCGGCACAAAGCTTGACAACTGTGTGATTTTACTAGAAAAGGGTGTTTTAATTTAGTGCATATTGTTTCAGAACTGCAGATAGAATCAAAATAGATTTTGAGTAACCAATAATCAGCAATGTCACTTGTAACACCATTTTTGAGTGCGAGTACTTCAGACGATAAGAGATGTGTCCTTTGCAATTTAGTTATTGCTAGCTATGATCTTATTGCCAAAATAACATCCGAAGGATTTACGTCACTTCGAGAGAAGCCTGAAAATGGGCAAGTATTAATGCAATCTGTTGCTCCGAACCACCGTATTCCGAATTTCAAAACGTTTTAGGTCGCATATCTACATCATTTCATGAGAATCATGTCGTTCATAAAAGGTGCGATCTTGTTCGAAAAGTTATCCTGCATCTTTTGTGAACGATATAATTCTTTTAAAATGATGTAGATAGGTAATTCAAATACACTACATTAAAATACCTCAATTAAACAATATGCACTGAATTAAAATGCCTATCCTAGTAAAATCACGCAGTTGTAAAGCTTTGTACCGATACTATTTTTGTGATCTCACCTCGACTAGAATCGTTTTTGCAACTTAAATACACAAATTGCCTAGGCTTTGGATAGTTAACTCCATGTATGGCCTACTGATATTCTAGAATTATTAGATTCCTGTAGATATTGCACTGTCAATGTTCCGCAGTCTAGACTGCGTTTGATGCTCTGTGAATTTACGCGCTCGAAGTTGGCTCCATTGATTATGACGCAACAATGCAAATTGTTAATTGTTTCTATTCTCGACTTAGCTATCAGCTGCATCTACGCTATCAACACTTGCAAAAGCTTATTTTATTCTGGCATAATATGTGCAAAATTCGACTAACAATCGTTATATGAGAAACATGTCTAGCTTACTAGGTTTTAATCAGTGTCTAAATGTTTCGCGTTATTTTTGCAATCCTGTGCCTCATTTTGGGCCTCTGCCCATGACGTGACATCGGCTGAAATTTTTCCAGGCGTGGCCTAACTATTTTCTTCTTTAATCGTTAGACCTGTAAAAAGATTAAGTTTTATACAGCCTACTTGCATTTCTACATTTGTATTAAAGTCTCACTACGTTAATACAAATTTTTCGGTAGTTAACAGCTCAGATGGCAGAGTGGTATGGAGCGTCCGCCTCGAGAGCTGTAGACTTGGGTTTGATTTGGAGTCTGGTGAAACCGATGACTTTAAAATTGGTACTCACAGCTTCCCTGCTTGGCGCTCAACATTAAAGAGACAGTGTGAAGCACAAACCGGCAAGTTTACTTGTTGTGCAGTTGGGAAAGGCACTTAGGGGGATTCCCCCATCTTGGTGTGGTAGACAGATGGCTGGCAACTCCTAAGCGAGCTCGTATAGCGCATTGATCGCTTTCTCGTGATAGGAGGATAAATAGCCTATGCAACAAAAAAAAAAAAATTAATAAACCGATAGTCAAAGTCTCAGTTGGCCGAGGAGTCATACAAAGAAGCAATTTTTTTACTTAACACTAACGAGACCTAAAAAAATGAATGCTTGACCTGAAAAACCTATAGGTGGACTAAGAAATTGTTGCCCTCTACTTTGAAGCAAAAATGGGGGCAATAAATGGCCGCCATATTGGATTTTGGACGCCCAATTAGTTACTCATTCCGCAAAACGATTTTCAAAACCAAACAATCTCAAGAATAAGTCAAAAGCAAACAAGTATGTACCGATTTGCGACGATTTTTTGCAATAGGCCGCCATTTTGAATTTGAGGCCCAAGTCGAGGTATCCCCCACGCGTTTTTTGAAGTGTGTGACCCATAGTAGCGAAATAGGGTGCGAAAAGTTTGACCCAAAAATCGACTAGTTTTACCTGGCATGGACCTGTCTATAACTTTAAAACCAGTTTTGACTCGTTGCCAAGTGAAATAAATGTAACAGCAACCGACATTTAGTGGTCAGAAATAAGAAAAAATAATGAAAACTTAGTAACTTCTGAACTCGATGTTGTAGAAAGCTGATGTTGGTGTCAAACGATGCAGAACTAATAAGTTTATATCTGCTTTGAGAGAAGATTTTGTGCTATTTTACTTAAAAAAAAGTTTTTCACCCATAACATAAATTTGTGGTAATTTATTGAATAGGGATCGCACAAGCTCAAAAGAATCATACATATTGCTTTGTAGAATTAAACGTTTTTATGGGAGATCGTAAATTCATCATCCGACTTATAAGGCCACCTCTTTTTTCAAAACCTGCCACAGTAGCGGATGCTTGAGTGACCAACTTAACGTGTCGTTCAACAGCCTGGTTATGGCAGGGCTGCTTGAAGAACATAAGTTTTTGTCGGACACTTATGAGCTCATTATTTGTTACATGATGTAAAAGAGGAGGCTTAACATCTAAGCACGGACCAACTAGTTGGTGATACGAAGTTGCTTTTTCGTTTATGAATGGAACCTTGAACTTCCTCACAGCGAATGCTTCCTCGCAGCATGATTCTTCGAAGGTGTCAGTGTGGCCAGCAGTGAGTGTTTCACGAAGAGACGTAATCTTATTAACAGCAACATCTTTGGCCGGTTTGTTTTCATCGCCGAGCATCGCAATAATTACATGCTCACTAAGCATCTTCCAGTTCTGGTTGTTTTCTGATTTTCGTAAAATTTGTAATCTTCTTCCGCCATTCTTAATAAATTCTCTTTTTCTAGTTTTGACCTTTGAGCTGGGTCATTGCAGAAAATATCAAAAAGTTTGTCAGACTGTGCCACAAATGTTCCAACTTCCTGAAGAAATTTCGGACTGCTTTTTTTCTTGACAGGATAACAATCTAACCTAGGAGTGCAGTAAAAGTTTAATGATAAAAGTAGGTTATTGCTCAAGCCGATGTATAAATTTCAAGTATGTTAATTCGAAAGCAGAAGAACAAATTAAATAGCGTATGTTACAAAATTACCTGCTGAAATTATCAATTAGTTGTTTAACTTTTTGTTCAATTCATCTTTCTGATGCGTAAACGTTGCACCAATTCCAAACGTCTACCAATTCTTATACTTGGACAACTTAAGTTCGTTATGCAAGTTAGCGTATATTTTGTCATGTATCTGCTTTCCAATTTTTTTTTCTGCCAACATGCGCTGAATTATTTTTCTTGTAGTTGGTAGCTTTCCTTGAGGGAATTCTTTGGTTGAAGTAAAGCAGCGCCCACCATGCAACGTTTTGCTGGTCATGCTGTGATTTCTTCGTCTCATCATTTTGTTTGATGATCTCTGATAGCTTATTCCTAATCTTGCTTTAGAGAATGAATTAGATTGCTATGAGCAATTATGTATATACGTTATCATTAGAAGGGAGGTAGGTTATCAGGGCTACTTCTTATCAGCTACTGAAGTTTTAATATTTGGTTCAAAGAAAGTTGTGAATCAATCTTTGCTGAGAAAGCAGGCAGAAAGCCAAGTTTAAACGTTTTTGCGCGAAATCTTTTACTTGGACAACTTAAGTTCGTTATGCAAGTTAGCGTATATTTTGTCATGATAATAATCTGAATTTGAATGGTTGAACAGTTGGGTCCATGGTAAACTGGAAATTAGTATTCAGCTTAGCAACGTTGTGAACAAAAGTCGATTTTCCAGAAATAGATTTTTCGTTCGTAAAAGTAGATTTTTTGCAACTATAGTTTCAAGAAAAGACCTGTTTCGATGTAAAATATTACGTTTTGTGATTTTTAGAAACACCTTTTTTTCTAAACAAAAAGCGCTAAATGTTCTTTTAAAGTAGATAGAAACTTAATTATTTTGCTTCGTATGACACGAAAATCAGCTTTCTAGGACATGTAGTTTAGAAGTTACAAGATTTTTAAAATCTTACCATTTTTGACCACTAGGTGTCGGTTGCTGGTACATTTTAATTGGCAACGAGCCAAAATTGGTTTCAAAGTTGGTTTCACCATATTTGGCAACAATCTAGGGGGGCTCTTTTTTGAAAAAAAAAATTTCGACCCACACTTTAATGCTCAATCAACCTCACGCGCTTGTTTACCTGAAAAAAAGTGAAATTCTATTTTTGTTCAGATATTACCCTCCCCCGCCTGTGGCCTATCCCTCCCCTTATGATGAAGCTTATCGTTATTACGGTACCCAAAACCCCCTGAACGCTGCAATGCCCCCCGTCCCCTTCCTTGACCCCTCACAGAGGACATTACAAGCGGAACTGTCCCCACTTTTGGCTGCTGCTGAATCAAAGATAGGAAGTGAGTTGGTGCCGTTGTATAGTTGCTTCAGAGGAACTGGGATATTTGCTTTCCTACATTCTCGGTTAATATTTGGTGAACGTTTCTTAGGCACACACTCTACAGAGGTGTTTACACTCCGTATAATCAATTCACAGTTGATTCATGGAAAAGGATCCTCATCACCGCAAATATACGCACATTACGCAGTCAGCAACAATTCTGCCCTAGGCCTATGCTACTGAGATAGCATGGCTTAAGAATTAATTACGCTTATTTTAAGTTTTAAAATCGAATAATTTCTATCATTCAGCCAGCATTTTCGGTAATCATTCATGAAAATGAGTTTTTTGAGTAAATTTTCACTGTTAGAAGACAGTAAAATCTCAGAATTATTTTTGTTCAGCAAATAGCAGTGTATGTATAATCCAGTGACCTTTCCAATGCTGCTTGTATTGCTCGGGGTTGTGGTTTTGCTAGAGAAAGTCTCGCATGTGTTCACTTCATGTGCTAGACGAGCTTGCTAGGCACCAAAGTTAACGTTGATATAGAGAAAGTAAGTGTGTGGAATTATAAGCAAACACCAAGTGTGTGTGAGTATCAAACTCGTACTTCGAAGCGATCGTCAGTGTTTACGCTGCTGTTTGTATGCTCCGGTATTTCGATTGTACAAATTAATTTACTTGCTTGTTTGCCTTATCGAAGTAAGGTATCGAGTTGGTTGATTTCGTCGAAGATGCTGAGTACTGAAGGTTTTTATGGAAGCAAACAAAAATATCATTTGTGGTACTTAGTTAGTGATTAAAGACTTTGCTATTGTTGCGGTAAATCATGATTTCAATTCCCTGCTTAGTCAAATCGGACACAGTGTTGCCAACAACTCGCCACTGCTGCGATGCTTCTTCGGAGTTGTGTTACCCAGATGCTAAGCCGCGGAGATGGACTCCTCCACTCGGTTCCAGTTTAAATAGTAATTGATGAAGGTTGGGTTATTGATTGATTTCTTCGTCTTTATCCTCCTATCACGAGAAAACGGCGGAGGCGCTATGCGTAAGACGAATCCAGACTCGCTTAGGAATTACCTTTGTTTCCGAGTTTTCCGCTTGAAGTTTGCTTCTGACTTTTAATTTGCTGTTTGTCGGATTCCGTCAAGCAGAGATAATCATCGTGAAGCATCTTATCCAAGGACGCCTCAACGAGACTAGGTTGGGAGTTGACCTTGCGATTATGGTCGTCGTAAAAACGACGCTCCGAACCACTGCGTCACGCTGCCAACTTGAAGTTTTAGTTTTCGTTTATTTAAAGTTTTAGTTAATCGTCTGAAAATTCATGTTCACTAAATGTTTTCAGACGATGCCGAGAAGCCTTCAAAGCCAGCCGAAAATCGTAATTTCCAGTAAGTGTGTTCATAGGCTATAACATTGGACAAAATGTTGGAAGTAGGGAGGTTGTAGCAAGTGCTTGCGTGCAGGTTTGTAGCGAACATTTTGAGCTTGTCAGTTTTCAACGAAACGAGATAATACTGTTATCTCGTAGGAAGCACAAAACTCGCTCGGATGCTAACAAGTCGAGTCTGGTGTCGGATGAGACGAGGGATACGCACAAGAAGAGAGATATGATGCAAGCTTACCAGGAGGAGCTGAAAGTCCAAGTACGAGTTGCTTCATTATCTTTGCTATCCCACACTCCCGCTCATAACAAATTATTGCAATCTGTTAAAACGTTTAGGGATAAGAAATTAGCTTTGTATTTTGAAACAACGTAAATTTGAATCAAAATATGTTATACTCGTAAGTAGATAAATCACAAAGTTGTTTTGGAAATAAAAATGTCACCGAGATGTCCGATTACCAGAAACTTGGCCTTTCAGTCTTGTGTTTGGTTTGATTGTAATAGCGGCCTGTTGACGTCGTTGTTAAAACGTCGTCATCGACACGGGAAGTCTGAGGTTTGATAGCTGGAATGCCGGGCCGGTCAAATCGGACATAGTGTTGCCGGCCACCGCTGCGCCGTTTCTCTGTTGGCCAGGCGCAGAGCCGCGGAGGTCCCCCCGGTTACTCGTTACACGTTTCTACGCAATACTGCGAATATAATGAAGATTTGATTTTTATTATCGTGATGACAATCCTCTCTACCCAACCCAGTGCTGTGCAATATAGTAAAAACATCTAATTTAATCTTCATTATACTCGCGGTACTACGCTGAAGTGTATAGCAAGTGGTACATTGCAACAAGTAGCAGTTGATTGCAAGGCGAAGAAACATTGTTGTGAGTGGAAGTGCAGGTTGTAAATTGAACGATCAATATTTTCTTAAAGTATGTCTTGACCGCATTTGGTTTATAATCACGTGGTTTCTTTGTTGAAATGCTGTTTTTCTCTACTACTAGATGAGAATGAAAGAGAAAAAGAAAGAAGAGCAAAAGTTGGAGCAGGAACAGTATGATAAGAAGAAAGAGTTGGAAGCAGCTCATTATAATCCGTGGGGCAAAGGAGGAGGAGGAGCCCCCATGAAAGACACTCACGGCAACCTGATATGTAAGTAGAAGTTGATAAAAAAGTTTATTTTCTTTATGCAAACGTCCTGTGCCCTACTTTACGGACCCATAAGGCACATTGTCCGTTGATTGCTTTGGTTGTTTATGTAATCAGGCATAGGACGCGCCGGACTATAAAGTACAACGGTTCTTGAGAAGTATCAGGCTAAGGTATAATGGCAATAATCATTGAACAAAAACAAAACTCGATATGTTAATGGCAATAAAGTATTACCTGATCCATTCATTAGGCGCACATCAATTTTTGTGTAAAAATAGTTTAGAGTGCGTCTTATGGTCGTTTAAATACAGTGATGCTTAGCTATTAATACATTGTGTGTTATACTGACCAAGTCTTAATTACGCAGAAACACGGTTGCTCGTGCTTGCTATTACCGCAACAGCTATTTGTGATATTGTGTTTCAACCTTTTAATCGGCCGATGAAATGATGAGTCGCATACGTGTGGTTGAACCATGAATTGGCTTTGTAGTTTCGAACTCTATTCCACACTTCGCTCATGTTTTAGCAAAGATTTCTCGATAACAAAATTCGTCATGGATTGTCTTTGTCAGAGCTTATTCGCTTACGATATACTAGAGAAAATATAGCAATACAGGAGAAAAATACAGCTGCTTAAATATTTAGGGTCCCAGATAGTAAAGTGAGCAATTAT
Source organism: Trididemnum miniatum (assembly GCA_964006365.1). Lineage (NCBI taxonomy): Eukaryota > Metazoa > Chordata > Ascidiacea > Aplousobranchia > Didemnidae > Trididemnum > Trididemnum miniatum. Next base: position 38,163,022 of record OZ023231.1, on the reverse strand, counting down.
GCGCAATAGGCTAGTCGCACACAAAAAAATCAAATCTTCATTATGCTCGCGCTATTACGCTAAAGCATGTAACAAGTAGCGGGACCATCTCCGCGACTTAGCGTCTGGCAACAACTCCGAAGAAACGCCGCAGCAGTGGCGAGCCGTTGACGACGCTGGAAATGATTCGACGGTTCCGGGAATCGAAGCCCAGACCTGCCGCACCGGTAGCAACTGAGCTAACCGTTCCAGTGTCGAGAACGGAATCAGGGAGACGTTTTTCGGAAAGGGCGTGTGGCACTCCTTGAAAGGATCAATGCTTGTTGCACGTATGATCCCAACTGAAATTAAGATGCCAATTAAAGGTGCCACAAATTGAGATGCCATAAGTAATAGCTTAGTGAGAATCTATCACAATATAATCGGGCAGCCAGCTTCCATGCGTTTTAAACAGTAGATTTTGTTACCGAGCCTTGTTTATAGCTGATCTGAGATCCATGCACATTCAAAACGAGGACCTCATTCGTGATCCTTCTAAAGTACTTGAACTTGCCAAGCAGAGACAGAAAGCAATACAGAACACTGAAGAAATCTTTCAAACTCCGAGGAAGGTCGGTTTTATGAGCGTAAGGTTTGAAACTAAATCCTTTATGTGATTTTTATTGTCCTGCCCTGATTTTTATTGTTTTGGTTTTATTATTTTTTGTTGTTTTTATTGCATTTATTTATATTTATTTTTATTGTTATTTTTATTTATTTTAGTCCTGATTTTTATTTGTCCTGATTTTTATTGTCCTATCCTTGATTTGTATTGTCCTGTCTCAAGAAAGCGACGGAGACGCTAGAGCGAGCTTGCTTTGCTGGCTGACTGTTTACCCCCTTAAGGGGAGGAGATCTTTTTAAGTGCCTTTCCCTGCGGCATAAGTAACTTAATCTCTGTTAAATTTAGTTGATGATATCTAAAATGGAAATATTAACAGGACACTGAAGGATTTGATAATTCTCCTCATCACTTCGGGAGGAGCAATCCGTTCGAAGAGAAGCTGACTGTGGAACAACGCACACAGAAAGACACATACAAGGATGAACTACGCAAACAAGTGGCTGCTCGTTGTATTGTTGTTAGGCATTGTCCAAAATCAACTTCTTTTTTTTTTCTTTTTCGCCAATCTATTCTCTTCAGTCGTGTTTTTACCAATCATTGTCTTTATTTTCTTTTTTCCAGCTTTTTACCTTCAATCATTTCCCTTTTGTTTGTTTTTTATCAAACGACTCTTGTGCTTGTTTAAATTGGATTGTCAGGTAGTTGGCAGCAGTTTTTTTTTTTTCGCTCCTATGGAAAAAAAGCGACATTGCGATCTTCTGCAAAACGCCCTGTGTTTAGCTTTGCACTTCACGAATAGTGGAACTCTGTCATGAATGTTGAGATTTTCATGACAGAGACTCAATAATATTGCACCGGCGCAGCCAGAAATGAAAAAAAGTAGGACAATTTTTTTCATTGAATTGCCGCTTAATCGTTAATGTTGTTGCATTCGGTTGTCTGATGTATTAAGGGCAGTCAGTTCAACGCAATGGCAATACAACATGACAGTTTATCGACACAGCTACATTATTCACATCATGCTTATTAACAAAAAGTATGATCATTATGATTAAACTGATCATTCAACAAATTATTCCTCCGCTTTCCTGGCGATTTATCAATGATCATGCTCAGGTTAAAAATATTTTAAAGGCGATTCCACTGTTAAGTATTTTTTTTAATTTGTACTTTGAAAAGGGGGACTAATTCCCCCTCGGGGTGCGCTGGTGTTAATATATGGTGGACTATTCATCAGCGTCATTGCGTTCTTCCAAGTGCAATATCATTGTTCGGAGTGGACTGGATTCACCTCTATCATTCCTGCATCCGGATAATCACGTGATGTGATATTTTTAGATCGAGGAAAAACGACGTTATGATGCGGAGAGGAAGGAACAACTGCGGCTCCTGGAGGAGAAGGAGGAGAGGAAGATGGTGGAGGATGCGAGGAAGATGCAGGAGGAATATGAGAATGAACAGAAGAAACAGAGAGATAAGATTCTTGAGGTTGGTGATTATTTGCAAGTGTGTGTATCCCACGTGTTTGTTGAAGTTTTCACGCTGTTTTTTTTTCGTTTTTTCTGTTCTCTTTTTCACTGGCTTGATTTCCATTTCAAATTAATTACAGATCTTTCAAATAATATTAAATTTGCGCTGTATGTATGAGGTCATATTACTTGTTTGTTACATACTTCGTTCAGTGTCCTTACGACTTAATAAAGAAGCTAAAAACCCACTTTCTATTAAAAACACTGTGATGGACTCCTGTACTTTATACATGCTTGAAAACAACTTCAGAATAAATTAGTGAGAAATATGTATGCAGTGGGTTGTATTCACCCTTCCACATGGGTTGAAGACCCGCGGTTCCTGCTTCTACTTTCTGCGTCATAATCAATATTGATGTCATACTTACGACATAGAAAGGTGATTGTGACATCAAAAATTGTTTATGATGCAGACACTAGATCCGGGAAACGCGGGTCTGAAGCCTATGGAAATTGGACGTGTGGACAGGGGAAATAATATGTTATCGCCTTTCTATGCTCTCGATCGGAGTTAATAATCGAGTGAAGAAATTATGGTATTCCGAATTTGCGATGCACTCCTTCGATGAAAGCAATTGTGGTGGGATTTATTTAAGTTCAAATGAATAAGTAGAAAAATGCCAAAGCAAAACGACGCATTTTGTTCGCATATTTGTGATTATGCGCACTTCAGGCGTAAGGTTCATTACTATCAAAGAGGTTCGCAATCTGCAATTATGGAAAAATTGCACCCATATTCATCGAAAACATTTTAAAAAATGGCTGGTGGGGGATGCATCCCCCCTGGATCTGCCTCTGGTTATGTGTGTTGAAGTCGCAATAAATAATCAAAGGGATTCAAAATATCTGCGATAATTCTGTTGGCTCTTTTTAGGAGAGGCCTTGGTAACGTTACCTGACAAATAGGTTGTTTTGTGTGACAAATACATTGCAGGGGTCCTGCTGAACACCGCAAAGGACTGAAACTCCGCAAACGAGCGACAAAGGACACCAAACTACTTATATACTAAACACAGCAAAGTACAACAAAGGATCTGATAACCCTAAGCCCAACCCTAATTTAAAGTCCTTTGTCGTTCTTTGTTATGGTATGATTCCAAGTCCTTTGTCAGTCTTTGCGGTGTTTAGTAGATCAATTTGGAGTCATTTGTCGTACTTTGCGGTGTTTAATAAGTCCTTTGTTATCCTTTGCGGTGTTTAGCAAGACGGTAGGTTGCAGGGCTGGTAGCACAACCTATCTGTCAGGTGACGTTGCGATACCAGCTCTGCAACGTATTTGTCAGACAAAACAAATTATTTGTCAGGTAATGTTACCAGCCCTGCAACGTTAATTATTTGTCAAGCAACGTTATGGTACCAGCCCTTAAGCGCTTCGGCTTAGATTTATTAGGAGGGCAAATGAAATGTGCTTGACAAATTTTGGAAGGCGGAAAGACGAGCTTGTAAAATGTGGAAGACCTTCTGACCTGCTCTTTCCTGATGTTGATGGAAAAAATTTCTTAAAAATATCGATATGCGGAAAATTTAAGGGGGGGCATGGCCTTAAACAGTTAAATTTTGTGCAACACACATAATAATAATTCAAAAACAGACTGCTAGTAGTAGTAGTAATATTTATTTCAAAGCCAGAGCCGTTTAAAATTACAAGTCTGAAAATATGAGTTTAACATAATAAACATATTATACTAGCAATAGGAAGGAAGCGAAGTGATCAACAATAAGTCTGCGACAATTGTAGATAAGCCTAGGCTATCCTGAAATAAATTTAATTATCTGTTAGCAGTGATAATTTTTTGATCTTAAAATTTTGGCAATTTTTTGTTCCTGCTGCAAATTTTTCTCCGAAATTTGTTCACCGCTGCAGTTCTTGTCTACCAACTTCTCTAGCTCTCTGCTTCTCTTCACCAGGTTCACCTTACTTCTAAAAAAACTCTTCTGGTCTAAGCCTCCTTACTACCGTCACAGATTCTTTGAAACTACTTTTCTTACCATTGAACGGCCGCACTATTATTATTATGAGGTTTGACTTTATCCTCAATGTCAAATTGCGGGTACGCTACGCACGACTAAGAAGTTAGAATTATGCAACTACTTGAAACACGTGAGTTTGTAAAATTAAAGGAAAAAATACACCGTAGCAATTTGCGACCATAAAAACATGCAACAAAATTAAAACTTCACGAATAAAAATCGATTCCACAATAATTTGTATCTTAATTAAACTTCAAGCTAGCAATGCTTTTTTCAAATACTTTAAAAATGACCATTATTAGTTTTTTAGACTCTCTCCCCCCCCTGCTTTAAAATATGCTGCGTGCACTCTTTATATGGCTACTGCACAATACTTCAATTACAGCTCTGCCATTAGCAACTTGTTCACCCTGTCCACTTGCCCAATTTTGTGCCCATGGTTCTTGGTTCTAGTTTCTGCATCATATTCAACTTCTCGATGTCATGATCACTTTTTTCATTATGACGTCAAAAAATTGATTATGATGCAGAATTTTAGAACTAAGAAACTGCGGGTCTAAAGCGCACTAAAATTGGACATGTGGACAGCGTAACTACGGACTTGTGCAAAACGTGTCTTACAAGAATGGTTCAAAAAACATATAAACTTAGAAGTAAATGTAAATATAAAGCGTTGTTACTATGGCATTATGCCAAAATTATGCTGCAGCTATTCGCCAAAATTCCAAAATTTGCTCTCAAAGTTTTTATCAATAAAAACTTTAAAATTTAATTTAGACCATTAAGGACATACATTTCTGCAAATTTGACATCAAAAATGGATTCCTTGACCCCCGAATCCCCGCAGAACAAATTTTTGGACGTTTAGCTCTACTAAGAAAGTGATTATAACAAATTTTGGTAAACGCATCAGTAAAATCTTCCTCTAGTGGCTAAAATTTCAAATTGTGGTAACTCGAGAACTGTACAACATCATTGAAAAAAAATTTTTATTGGTTTTGTATTATCGTAAGTCTTAAAATATAATGCAATTACGTTAATTTTCAAGTGCATGGTCGCAAAAATAGTTTTGAAATTTGAATTAGGCGTGGAATGACCCGGAAGCGCTCAACTTCTTTTAATGTCAATTTTTTCAGCAACAACGTAAAAACGAGGAAATTCAAAAAGCGCTGGAAGAAAATCGTAAAGAGGAGGAGCGGAAGAGAAAAGAGGAGCGAAGAAAGAGAGAAGAAGAGGAGAGATTGGAGAAAGACAAGGAACTAGATGAAAAACTGAGGGTATTGGATGTTTTAAACCCAGTCTGGTGTTACCCTTGAAGATTTTTTCTTTTACTGTCTTTCAGGATTTGTTCGTAAACACAAAATTAAGGATATATCGAGAATGCGAATGGTAAACCAAGTTCTCTTACTTGATATTAGTTTTCATCCATTACTTGCATGTAGCTAGCTACACAAGCATGTTGAAGTTATGTGAAACTTGGAATCTTTTCATTTTTGCCTAATTTCAGTCCCAAGGTGTTTCCCCGCGTGTAAGAACTCAGGAAAGAGGTCCCGCCACTCCCCTCTCCGTGGTAGCGCAGCATGCTCCTACTCCAAAGCAGGTCTACAGGTGGGTTGTGTCACGTATAAGTAAAACTAAATAAAAAATTGTATTTACGTAAAAGAAGCGAAACTTGTGATTAGATGGGCGTGATCTCACCTCACATTGTTAAATTAATGGTGGTTTAATTTCAGCACTACCTCCCATCATGAAGTAGCTGTGCAAGCGTCCCAAACCGTCCCTCGATCATACAACCCCTCACCAGCTCCTACTCGAGCGCCGCAAGTTCCACAGTCGCGTGGTGAGTAGGTGAATTCTTGCATAAAAATCTCTCTCCCAGAAAGCAGACATATTAACGGTTGTGTAACTGGACAGTGCTGTTTGCTGTATATAAATTTCGGAACTTGTTCAATTGTTAGAATATGAAACATGTTGGTTTTTATTTTTTCTACTGGTGGGAAGGAGTTTTATCTCCGATCAAAAAAAAATGTTTCTCTTCATGTGTGAGATCACCTTTATCTTCATGTGTGAAATCACCTTTATCTTCACGTGTGAGATCATCTTTATCTTCACGTGTGAGATCATCTTTATCTTCACGTGTGAGATCATCTTTATCTTCATGAGATCACCTTTATCTTCATGTGTGAGATCACCTTTATTTGGACGTAAATTTAGCAGGCCTATCGACGAACAAAACTTCCAAAAAGATCAAATCTTCGTTTCACTGGGGATATTACGCCGAATCGTGTGACGAGCGGTGGGGCTCATCTCCGCAGCTTGGCGCCTTGGTCGCACAGTTCCGAAGAAACGTGGCAGCGGTGACGCTGTATCAGATTTTCACGGCTCGAGAATCGAACCTGAACCTCCTGCATGGATAGCGATTCCTTAACTATTACGCAACTGACCGGTCAAACGAAATTTGTTTGCCAAGTTGTTACAGTATTGTGTAACTAGGAGCTGAGAATATAATCTAATTAATTGAGCGTGCTCTCAGTTTGATGTTGGCGCTAATCGATATGAACAGATAGCTTATTGAAAGAAAGCGAAATTTTTTTCTAGACCCTACCTAAAAGTGCTCTAGATCGGTTGTAGCGCCAAAATGTCATAAATAATTGATTTTTCGCTTGGTTACACTTGAACAACACCGATCTGTATCGTGCTTTTCTATCTTTCATTATGACGCAATTATCAGGCTGCAATAGCTTTGTAAGTAGTAAATTAAACAAGTAACTTGGAAAATATGAAAGCAATTAGACTGTTTTATCAGAATCGAAGCGAATTTCTCGTGAACTCTCCGCACTGAGAAAGCAACTTTTGAACGAACAGCAGCGTATCGAACATCAACTCCGTGTGGCGGATTCGTTTGAATATCCGCTTTCCGGTTATCCTCGACCAAGGTCAGTAGCATCGTCCTCCGTCTATTTCACAAGTAAAAGGATCCATAGACAAAACATTAGATTGTAGTGTTTAGACTGGTAGGTTGTGCTTTATTCCCTCCTTCAATGTTACGCTAGGTAGATGCTTATCGCTTCTTTGCTTGGCAAATTCTTAACAAGCTGTAAGGTCAATTTCATTACGAATATCACAGCCAAGAACAGCTAGAAACACTTGGCTGGACGTTTCGGCTTACTTCTAATGCCATTGTCAGCGCTGTGAGTCGATGCTGAGCGGAGGCTTATGCCATGGTGCAAAAAGTCATTATAGCGTTGACAATGGGACCAGAAGTGAGCCGAAACGTCCGTCCAATTATTTTCAGCTGCACCTTGGCTGTGATATTTGTAATTAAATTGCTGATCAACACCTAGTTGTATCGTTAAAACAAATAAAGTTTCGCTAAAAATTTTTTCAAGGGCATCATTTTTCAACGAACTTGGGCGTGTTATGTGCGCACTGCACAGCCACATTATGTTATAAACTTTTTAATTTATTATGACAGAAAACCTGAAACTATTGTTGACTTGACCGCTCGGCAACGTCCGGTTCAAGTACGGCGCCCTCCAACGGTTGATCGACCCAATTCAAAAGCGCTAAGAGAATTCAGCGAGTTCAAAAACAAGTAAGTTGGAAAGGTCGCCTGATTTAAAGGCAACACATGTCAGTAATTAAAGGTGAAAAAATCAGATCTCCATTATGTTCGCGGTATTACGCCGAAGCATGCAACCAGTAGCGGGTCCGTCTCTGCGACTTGGCGTCTGGGCGACACACACAGCTTCGAATTCGGAAGAAACATCGCAGCGGTGGCGAGCCTTTTGCGACACTGGGTCCTATTTGATCGGCCCGGTAATCGAACCCCAGACCTCATGCGCCGATAGCAATGTCATTATGTGTTGGAGCCTGTATCTCCTCTTTTTTGCGGGAATCCCCCACTTTTCTGTAGTGTTTGAATCGTGATATAAAACGTCGCGTTCTATAACACTTTTGCGGCTTCATATTCCTTATTGAGTTGCCATTAGCGAGCTGGAAAAGTATTATTTCCATCCAATACGTAGTTTTCAAAAATTACTTGTCAATTTTGTAGAAAAATTCACACCGGCTTTCACTTATTTAGTCCTCACTCCACATGTTCAGTTTGAGTGGGCAATTAATTGCCCACTCGCTTTTGCATCGGAACTGAATTTTTGATTTCACAATCAAAAAAGCTTGTGATGCAGAAAATCCGTGCGCTCACCTGGACATGTGGACTGGCTCAGTTCGTATTTTGGACCTCTTGCATTTCAGGCAAGACGACACCACTTCTTTGCGTATGTTCCGCATCCAGCATCCGGACACACCGGAGGATACGAGCGCACTCATGCAACAGCAAGAAGACCTTATTAAATCCCAATTAATGAAGATCGAGGCGCTGAAGTAAGAAATTATGCGATTTCTTACGACCTTGTGAAAGTACGACGAAGCTCTGCTCGTTTATAATTTCCAAGTTGTAGACGTTCATTTGTTAGTTTTCAACGGCTCCACCGCTCCACCCAATGCTGCGGCTTGCTAAGTTTCTCGTGCTGCGGTAAGTCACTTAACAATTTGCAAATTGTGATTGTTGTCAGTCAAATGTTCTAGCCTATTCCGCGTAGGTTACAGATCCTACCTCACAGGTTCGGTTCACGGTTGGAGCCGATCGCATTTGACATATGCGCTGGGTGGCTTTTTACATGACCTCTGCGTGGTGCATCCTAGTAAGTGATGCAGATCATCAGGCTAATGGCAACGAACAGAGCCGGTCTGTTGCATTCCCGTAGTGGTAAAAACTAGACCCTCCGCCCGTGGATTGCCGAGAATACTTCAACCAAGACTGAATGGAGAGAAAGATAGCTTTCTATTACTGTATGAGCGGGCCTCCTTACGCCGTTACGTAATGATATAGTTTTTGTAATAAAATGGAATGAGAAGCTGTACCAAACGCTTTTCTCAGATCCGTAAGAAGCAATGCAGCATTTTCTTTGTTTTGAATTGCGTCAAAAGTGTGAGTAAGAACGTCAAATAAAACAGGAGTGACACTATGTTTATCTCTGAAGCCATGCTGGTAGTCATATAATACATGATGTTTGTCAAAAAATTTGACTAAACGACTTTTCATTAATTTTCTAGTGGTTTAGAAAGGCACGGAAGGAGAGAAATAGGACGATAATTGTTGACTAGTTCTTTGTTTCCAGATTTAAAGATAGGTATAACTTTAGCGGTTTTGAAAATTTGGCGGAAAATTCCAAGCTCAAATGTTTGGTGAAAAAATGCAGACAGGATAGGTGCTGGAATTTTATTTCCGATGGGCAAGGAATAGGAAGAAATGTTATCAAATCCTCTAGCTTTGTGGATGTCTAAAGAGTGGATGGTGTTAAAAATTTCGATTGGTTCGGGAGAATCTGGAGTAATGGTCTGAGACACAGAGTTCTTCAGATAAGGTTTAAAATCACTGATGTTTCGATTAGAAACGCTCTCAGCAATTGCATGGTCTATTTTTACGAAGTAATCATTGAAATGTTCGGATGTGGTTTTAGGGCCCTCTGTTACGTTCTTGTCAATGTTCATTCTTTTGGAAGAGGGTACAGCGTGTTTTGAAGGGATTGTCGAGTTGAGAAATTTCCGTAAATCTTTAGGGTTGTTTTTTCGACTCGAGATAGATTCATAATGATATAATTTTTTTTTGAAAGATTTTTAACTCGAGTTAATTTGTTCGCATATTTCGTTGTAGAGATCTTTGAAGCTCATTACCATGTAGGAAAAGTTTTATGTATTTTTTGCTTATGTTTGATAGAAATCATTAACCCTTTTGTTTACCAAGGGTTTTGCGAGCGCTTTTGCTTACGAGATTGTTTTGCAGAGGTGCGTGCTTATCTATGACCCCGGAAATTTTCTCAACTAGCAGGTTAAAACTGTAATTAAAATTTCCAGGTGTAATTGGAAATTGGTTTAAGTTGTGTACTAAGAGTAAGAGAGCAGATTCCAATTCTCTACAAAATTTATCTCCGTCTAGCCCTCTAGTTTTTCAAACTGTATAGGTGTCAACTGCTTTTGCATTATTTAAGGTGCATTCGAAACGTTCTTTTCAGGACGCGATGCCGGCCTATCGATACCGAAGACCCACTATAATGAAGGTCTCACCGCCAGTAAAATCAGCATGATTGAACAGCCGCCACATTAGGCTCTTGTTGTACACTGCTGTTGTGCACATCCAGGAAACTCACTGCCACGATGCGGAGAATTCAAATCACAGCCAAAAAACTACATTACGGTCATGATTGTTAGGGCGATGCCTGTAAAACGTGGAGTCTAATTAGGACTTTATTGCCAACCAAATCAGCTAAGCTGTTTCCTTCCATGCTAAAAATTAATGATAATATGGAGCAAGATTTACATCTTATAGCTGAAAAATTCGGCGAGCGTTTTAGTACCATAGCTGCAAAAATTTTGGAAAACCACAACTTTTCTACTGAAACAAGTGCCTACAAAAAATTTTTAACAACACCTACTCCTTACTCTATTTTTTTGAAACTTTCTGAACCGATTGAAGTATTCTACACAATTTCTTCCTTAAAACCAAATAAAGGTTGTGGAGTAGATAATATTTTTGCTAAAATTTGTTAAACCTTCTGCCTCTCTCATATCCGAAATCCTATCTATCTTGGGGTATCGGTTTGGAACTCAATTCCTGTGGACATCCAAAAATGCTGTTCACGTAATTTCGAAAAAAACTTCAAGAAGCTTCTGACTGAGGATTACTGAAATCAATTTATTTAGCCAGCAGTTAATGGTATCAATGTTTTTTTGATTTGTTTTCATAAACGAATACGAATGAAATTATTATTTGTTTGAATTATTGTTTTCTTTTGTTTTCTGCTTCAACCTAAATTCATTTTCAGTGATAAAGCTAATGACTTTGGAATCTAGGGTGGCTGCTTGACTCGAAGACCCTATGGTCCCATCGCAGTCTCCCTGTCTTTTATTTGTGATTTATTTTGGTTATCGTTTTAAGTTTATCATGTATTAGATTACAGAAAAATCAATTCAATAAATGCTAGTGATACGTGATTTTGCATTAGCTGGAGCATTACTCATCAGGACGCATGGCATTGCTACATTTGTCCATAAAAAGTTGTCTTGGAGTTTTGATGGTCAACCTTCCATTAATTCTGATATTGATTTGTTGTGAGTGGATATCTGTGGTTTCAAAATCGAGAATGTCTGCAACCGCCCTCCCTCGCAAATAAGATCCACGTCTGTTCCAATGTTCTCTCACCCCTGTCTACATGCTGATGACTTCAACTGTCAGCACACGGACTGGGGCTACATCAGCAGCGATGGATCAACAACGCTGGCCACTAGTGCAGCAGTTGACAATCTATCCCTTTTGTACGGTCCTAGGGATCAGCAAGTTTTCTGTCTGAAGGTTAAGGGTCGGAGAGCGAGCCTGATCACGCATTTGCGAGCACCAGTAGTAACTTCTCTGCAAACATGTCCTTGTTCCCCGGTGTCAACACCGGCCCTCACTCATAATTTGTATTTTGTATTTAGCTGCATATTTATCCTCCTATCACGAGAAAACTATCAATGCGCTATACCAGCTCGCTTAGGAGTTGCCAGCCATCTGGCTACCACACCAAGATGGGGGAATCCCGCTGAGTGCCATTCCCAACGGCACAACAAGTAAACTTGCCGGTTTATGCTCCACGCTGTCTGTTCAATGCTGAACGTCAAGCAGGAAGCTGTGAGTACCAATTTTAAAGTCATTGGTTTGACCCCACTTGGAATCAAACCCAGGTCTACAGCTCCCGAGGCGGATGCTCTTACCACTCGGCCATCTGAGCTGTTAATAAGTGACGAGTAAGGATGTTAATAATGCTTGGTAACCACATCCCCAGCATAACATCCACCGAGTTGCAAAGCACATCCCCAGCAAGCCAGTGAAGCGGTGGCCGCAAACTCCCATCACTCATCAACTTAGCTCTGACGTACATGTCCACACACAGCCGAGCTCGATGAGGCAAACCAGGGTTTTGCAGAATTTTGTTTTTAGCGGATAAAGAAACTATCCCACATGGACGTAGACGCAACTACACCCCATGTTGGGACGAGGAGTGAGAAAGACTAAACAAAGATTTCACTTTCGCTCCTGATGGACCAGTGTCAAACTCGAGAAGGACTGCTTCGACCTTGTTACACAAACTTGACAAAGAGAGACGCATGAGATGGAACAAGGCTGTCCAATTCTCGACTGCACCACTTCAGTCGTAGAACATGGAGCTTTATTAACAACTTTACTACTCGTCACTCCAGAACCTGTCACGCCAGTGCCGCATTTCTGCTAATGCCATTACTTCTCAGCTACCATTAGTAAGAAATGGGAAGTGCTCGACGAGAGTGCGAAACAACTCGACTCTTTAGAGAAAGATTTCTGAACTCTGGAAGATCCCTACACCTGGTGGTTCTTCTTAGACTGGAGAATTCTCCCCAGCTCAATTTGCTACTCTCTCCAGAAGCTAAAACCAGCAAAGCTCCTGGTCTGGACCAATTATGCGCTGAGCTTTAAATTCTGAGTGTTCCAAATTCCCAAAAGCCTCCACCAACTCAAAATTTCAAAAGCTTGGACTTCCCCTAGTAGTTTCTATCCCTAAGCTGAACAAACCCTTGAAGGATGCAAAAAGCTACTGCGCAATCTCTACTCTATATATCCCTTATAAGACCATCGAGAGATTTATTTGCACCCTCATTTAGCCTGTTGTCTATTTTGTGCTTCCACACGAGCAGGGTTTCAGACGTGGAAGATCGACTGTAGATCAGGTTGCCTTGATCACTCAAGATATCGAGGACTGTTTCTCGGCTGGATGGAAGGCTGGTGCTGTCTTAGTGGATCTCACAACAACCTACGTTACTGTGTGGCGTCGTGACCTCACCTGAAAACTTTTGGGGCGTGCGACTGCGGTGCTGAGAACCAAACGGTAGAGCACATAATAGTTCACTGTCCGCTGTGCTCTCCACCTCATGAAATGCCGGGATGGTGATACAACCACCTGGCTGCATCTATCTTCCAGGTTATATGATAATTTACTCACATGAACAAAGTGGGTGGCTGTGACTCAAAGAGCGCAAGCTCACTTCACAGTCTCCCTCAATTTGTTTGAACTATCAGTTCAATTTAATTTGAAAATAACCTCAGTTATTAGGCATTTGCTCAATAACATACGCAGATCAAATATAGACTTCAGATAAAGCGCAGATAAAATTGAAACCACCTCAAATGTTTTGAACTGCTTCACTACTGGGCACAGTGAGCAGTGATTTTCGCTATTTAGAAAAACAGCAGAAACGGTCCCGCATGACACCACCTCACAAGCCAAACGTCAGGGAGTTCTTCAATTCTATCCGCTGTGCATTGTGATTGTTACGACATTAATTGATTGCTTGTGTGTGTTTCAGAAGCAACTTGGAGCAACCCCAAGCAAGCAGACGTTCTACAAATGAACTAGCTCAAGATTATGGTTTGTTGGTGAGAGCTCACTGTGACGTCATCTACTGATGACGTGATCGAGCGTAATATTTTGGTCAATTTGTGCATTTCGAAACTAGATAGCATCTCGACTTGCAAGCAGGGATGTGGAAGCTGGAAGCGGTCATATTTTAATGGAAGCAGAAGCGCGAAAAATGTGCCGCTTCCGCTTCCACATCATTTAAAAAAGCATACTGTCAATAACTTATTAGATATTATATTTTATTCAATTTATTAGACATCATTTTACAATGCTAGATTCTCATGGATGCCAGATCTCACCATAGGGCGTTACTCTTCGCTTGATTTTCAGATAGTACTAACGTAGAATCAGCTTTCTCCAAGTTTTAAAATAAAGCAACTAATTTATCAATAGCGCTAAAAACAATAGTTGACTCTTTTCCAATTATAATCTTATCACGAAATAAATGGAGTGCTGTCAGGAGCGTATTTAGGGGGTAGGGGCATTGTGCCATCCCCCTCCCCTCGGTCCTCCCTTTTTGACTCTGACGAAATTAATGGTGCCAAGTGACTGAAATATGCCAGACTCTTTTGATGGTTTTTGTAGCTTATGGCCTGGAGCAGATCCAGGAGGGTAGGATGAGGCGTATGCATCCTCCCACCAGCCATTTTGGAAAACGTTTTTGATGTGTACAATCGTTACATAATTTCGAGCCTCTTCGATAGCAATAAGCCTTACACCTTAAGCAGGCATGATTGAAAATGTGCAAACAAAATGCATCATATTTGGCGAAGAACTCGAATTAGGGTCAAAAATTTAAACAAAATTTTGGCTGAAAATTATTTAAAAAGCACTAGAATAACCATTCGAGCATGTACATTTTCAAAAATTTTCCGGGGAAGCATGCCTCCGGACCTCCCCAGAGCTTTTCTTGTTTTCAATCAGCTTCAAATTTGTTCTGTTGAAAAAAAAAATATGCTTGACAGCAATGTGGAAATTATGCTCCCCCTTTTAAAAATTCTTGCCACGCCACTGAGTCCTGTGTATCAACATTTTCCTAATGAAGGGAGTAAGTTTCGTAGCAAAGTTGCAATAAAAGACTTCCAGGATTGTGACTCAATCATTCTTTTACATTTTTGTTTGCTTTTTGCAAATTATTATCTTTAAAAAATCGCTTGCTAAAGTTTGATCAAGAGCTTTCTGTGTGTTGGAAAAAAAGCTACGGTTTACGCTATCGGCTACCAACGCACTGGTCGTATTTTACTAGCAAAATTTCGCTTCCATATTTCTGCTCGCAAGCTGTCACTTGTAGTTGGCTTACGTTCAAAAATAGGTTAGTTGCCCCTACGATCGGGGGATGGGCCAGGATGGTCGAAGTGTATCGCAGTGTAGCGTCGTTCACCATGAATAATCTGTTGGTTTGATTCCCATGCATAGTTCGTTGTTGTATGTTTTAATGAGATGCTTTGCAACGATTTTAACTTAACTTAAATTATTACGCAGTAAATTGTAGAAACAAAATTGAGATAAAAACTTCAAAAATAGCAGCTACTACTCAGCAATTGTGGGTTCGTTTCTTGTATAAGTTCTTCTACGTTATCCCGTGAAAGACAATGGAAATCGGTAATCAAATGTCATGTTTCAGTGCAGTATCCATACAATCCTAGCCAATTGTACAGGATTATATCGCTGCTGTCAGCTTTGTTTCGCAAAACTCAATTGCAGTAAATCGATCGAGATATATGTCGTTGCTTCAGTATTAATACTGTGATAACCGATTTTGCATGAGCACGCATAATGTTGTTGCAGCCTGCCGATTCGTACACATCTTTGTTGGAAACCGAGACCACATATATACCCGTACCTGAAAACGAATATCCACCAGCGGCGTTACAAAGCAGGGAAAAGTGAGTAATCCAAAGCAAGTTTTCGAGAGCCTTTAAACTTCTCTTCCACTTCACTGGAAATTCCAGCTGGAGATTCAAGAATTTGCTTTCAGTCAGAAAATAATTTAATCAGGTTTTACATAAATGCAAATTTCAAGTTAACTGGATTAATGTTTCGCTACCGCTTGCCAGCATCATCAGTATCGCAATTTGTATTTGAGTAAGATGCTGATGATGCTGGCTAGTGGTAGCGAAACATCCAGTTACCTTGGAGTTTGAATTTATTTTATCTGATTTAGAAAGTTGGTTGTGTGTTGTGATCTGATGTGACATTTGAATGATTGGTTTGTTGTAGAAGATCGTCTGCTCGTGAAAGAAGAAGAAATAGAAGGCAGGAGGTGAGATATACTGCGGTTGGGGACGTTTTTGTTCATCTGATGGGCTCTGCAGTGCACGCAGAGTTGGATCAATTACATTGTGTGGAACCGCAATATACACGCGCAAACTATCGCTAGGACAAGAGCGGAAATAAGAAAAAAGTTCTGGTGAACTTCATAAATGTAAAAAGGAATTGTAATATGGCCAACAAGTTTTTAAAATTACGATTATAATTACGATTACACTAAACAAAATCTCAATTACAATTATATGAAAGAGTATGATAACAATCCAACTCTGGGCTGGACAGTTAGTTTCTAATGTTTTGAAATTTCCCTCCCCATCTTACAATGGTGAACAAGTGACCGGCTTCTGAAAGAATGTAAACAAACTCAAGTATATTACTGTCCATGACTGACACGCATACAGAGATATACGCTGCGTTCGTGCTTGTGTTGTCAAGGAATAAAGTTGCGGAGATTGGCACCGCCAGCTGGTGCCACGCAATTATTTGAAGCCGCATAATTGTGGCCAACCGCTCGGTCAATAAGCGTCACGAAAATTTGTTGAAAATGATTTTGAATGTGCAGGAAGGGAGCGCTACCTACCGCGCGACACCAGATAACTTCTCCGCCCAATCACTCAATTCACTTGCTAGCATGGACATCGACAGGCTGGCCAACAAAAATCAAAATCGACTCGATCAACTCAAAACTCTGCAGGGTAGGAAACGATTTGACGAGTTGAGAAATTCTGTATTTTTAAATTTTGTTCAATAAACTGTGTTTAAACCTCCAAAATGTTGACATGAAAGTGTGACGTCATTTTGGTGATTAAGCGTCGTAAGCTTCAAATTACCTCAAACAAATTCCACCTCTAATTATAGAAATCACCGCAAACAATAGGCTACTGGGCCAACTTCTCAACTGGATTCTGATTTGAGAACATTTTTGCAATGTCATGGTTTAACATAATACTTGCACGGTGATCTGAGAAGATGCATGAGTCAACTGAGCGCCCAGAATTGCTTGGTTTTGCGAAACTTTTCCATCTGATTTTGAAGTAGATGTTGATAACTAACTGAAAGATTTACTAATAGTTTCAGAGTTTGTAAGTTCAACGTAGCTAATAGATTGAAAAAAACTTCGTTTTTTTTTTCAAAACAACTACTGTATGCTACGCAATCGTGATCCTACTTGCCATGAGGTCAAAGTCTATGATTGATGTTTTCCATTGATGGATGCGCTGTTGCTCATCCATTAGTTTATTGGAATGTGCGCCAATTACTCGTTCGCTCGAAAAATTGGAATAAACCTTAGCTATGTCCCCTTGTCCCCTTCTGTGGATTGGTTGATGCATGACGTGTCTGTTGCAGGTGATGACGTGTCACTCACAGATCCTGATGACATACTTGATCGTTTCGTCAATCAGCAAAATGCAGAACTCCCCAATACTCCTGACACGTTTAATATACAATCCAGGCGACCAAGAAAAGGGACATCCGTCAGTGCCCCCCAACAAGACCGGCCCCCGTCTGTCAATACGGTTGACACCGAACCCTGGCTACGACCAGGGACAGGTCCCGCGGCAACTGGGACCTAATTTGTCAATTTCTTTCCCCACTTTCAATCCATTGTGAACGAGTTGTTTTTAGGCATTTCAATGGTATTATGAATTTATTGTTAATATTTCTTGAACTTTCGATGTTTGGCACTGACAATGTAGGCTAGGTAATTTATCTCAAGATTCATTTTTCATTCAGGAGTAAATTACTGTTTCGAAATTAAAGTTTTATTTTTGTACTTTATTTTTACTTCACCGCTGTTAGACCTAATATCTGCTGTGAAATCACAAATTTTAGTAGATTCCTTCCAACCTTTACGATTATTTGACTAGTTTCTGAGCTTGTTTTTTTAGCGTTTGTATTAAAAAAGCGTTTCATTTCGTGTGCTATTTTATTGTAACCGATTCCATCAAGATTTTAACCAAGTGACCGCAAGCTTGACTTGAAACCTCGCAATTACTCCCATGCAAGCTTCGATTGTGTTTCGGAATAAAACACGGGTTGGCGGTGTAGCTATTTTCTATCTGTGCTCAATGTGTTTATCAGAAGTTGGAGCAGATTGAAAGGGAAGGAATTTATTATTGATTTACTGTGTAACCTTAATCAACCATTACTCAATGAAGTGACGTATAACTTCATTGAGTAATGATTGATTAATCTACAAAGTGAAATTTCTGCTGTGATTGACTAACAAGTACTTTCACTGATTATGTTGGCGCGGAATTGGATGGCGTTGGAGTTATCGCTCGGCCACAGTTTCGTATCGTTATGTCTGTGGATGCAACGTTTTATGTTTTTGCGTGCTAATGATTTGTGTGTCGTATAAGAACCACAACCACTGTAGTACATCAATAAATTAGTTTTTATGGTCTGTTGGATTTTTTTGTTTTTAGTTGAATATTTGATATTTATCCTTCTATCACGCGAGAAAGCGATCAAAGCGTTATAACAAGCTCGCTGAAGAGTTGCCGGTCACCTGCCTACCACACTAAGGTGGGGGAATGCGGCTAAGTGCCTTTTCTAACGGCACAGCGAGTGAACTTGCCGGCTTGTTCTTCACACAGTCCCCTTAATGCTGAGTGCTCAAGCGGGGCAGCTGTGAATACCAATTTTAAAGCCATTGGTTTGACCCTACTCGGAATCAAACCCGAATGTTCAGCTCTGGAAGCGGGCGCTCTTACCACTCCGTCGTCTAAGCTGTTGCATGGATCAAGTAGTGACTGTTCAGTTTGGTCCATCCGACTATTCATAAATTACTGCACCTCTGCTCGTATTTAACGCTTGTTTCAAGTTAGACGTTGCAGAGTTGACCATTTGTTTCATTAGTGCGATTTCTTTGCCAAATATGAGCCACTTCTGTGATAATTATTTTCCATCTGCAGCAGCGCTACACAGCGAAAGCATTTTTTATTGCTTTAACTTAACCATTTACGTGGTGCCGGTGATAACCACTCCGACAGCGTGGTCGTTCTTCAACTGTGACCATTGAGAAAGCAAACTGGATTGATGGATCAAGCTCGTATCAGGCAATCAAGTTCCAGCCATAATACACAGCAACTTACCCTCGATCTGAGTTTCATACGACTCGCTTTTTATTCCGCAGAGACGAAGTGATTAATGAGGTTGTGCTTGCTCGCTGTAAGAACTAAGGCTTAGGAAAACTAACCGTCGATTTATGCGTCGTGTAGCTCTGAATTTCATTCTGGTGGTGGTTGTATTGGTTAGTCACAGCTTCGCCGTTTCGAAAAATTTGTTTTGAATCGCGCAACGTTTTTGTAATAAGTCACGTGATCGGCAACGTTTTATTTTCTTGCAACTGCGCGCTCGCCGGGAGCAGCACCGGTTTCTGATTGTTTGTGCAACCGACTTTTAGTATTTTTTGACGTAACTTTTTCTTTTCGGATTGGACGTCGTCGTGATAGGACCTGCTGTTTTGACTGAAGCAATAGTTAGCGATTTATTTTGGGGCTTCAGATATCCACTCTACGTTCTGCTCTGCTGCTGTCGGAAACTTTCGTAAGTTGTGTGAAATATGTTATGTTGTGTTTAATTAAGAATAATTTGAATTCATGTATAATTAGTTAGTACCGCAACTGTATATTGTTTGTAACCTAATTAATTGTTTTTCTACGTATGATGTCATGTGCTATATCTTAGTTTTATTTTATTTTAGGATTACGTCGACACTAATAAATTTGAATATTATCGTCGTCAATCGAGCCGAAAGCAGCAGACATAGTGCAATCCGAAATAGTTGTTAAAGATTTGAGAGGACGTTTGCTTGAAGTGGCTACGTGGTTGGTGAGTAGAAATCCAGAACCTTTCGAACTCAAACCCGAGTAGATCCTATTCAGGGTTGCCTTGGTGGAGGGTTCGGCCCCTTTAGTTCTAAAAAAACTGTTTGTAGTGGGGTTCTTAAAATTGGTCTAGTCCTTGTAAACGTTTAGACTTTAGAGCAGAGGTTCTTAACCTGGGAAGCGTAAAAGGTTTGCAAGGGGGCGTGAGCATAGTTCTAGCAGTGACTTAATGATTGAACGGAGGAGTTTTTTGTCCACTGACTGATAGCCATAACAAAATGTATTCAGAAGTTTTGCAAGAGCATAAGCCTTTTTTGTTACCTTTCTAATTGCATCACTTAAAATTGTTTTGCATGCTTTAAAAATTGTATTGCATACTTACAGTACGTGTTTTTAATACCTGCTTTGTGCTTTAAACCTTGTCGGTTAAATTCATTTTTTGTACGTTGCGGTGTCAACAGAGGTGGGCACTTCCGCACCTCCGCTCCGAGCGGAACATCAGTTTCGGAGCGGAATGCAAAGAGCGGAACATGCTAAAAAAAATGGAGCGGAATGAAAGGTGCGGAACAGCAAAAAATAACTTCCGCTCCTCCGCACCACAAAACTGCTGCAGGTTATTTTGTATACAGCTATTCAACAAATACAACTTTGTGTTCGAAGCAATTCGAGAAAATGGCCATCTCGGTTTTCGAATCTTGCATTTCAATCAATAAAAGCTAATTGTTTATCTCTGTTGAAGGTGTGATCATAGAATAATCTATGGTGTGATGTTGTGTTCTATTGTTTCCAGACGTGCGAAATCGGCTGTCGCACGGAATATCGCGATTTCGCTACGCTTTTCGACGTCGCCGACTCGCCAATTCACTGACACTGCGCAAAACTGTAGAGTGCAGATGGATTGCAAGATCGCTTGCTCGCGATAAAGCTTCGTTAGTTTAGTTTTAATTTTTAAGGTATAGAGAGTGGTGAACTGTTACTAAAAAGCGAGTTAGACAGTTAATTCCTAGTAAAATGTTTTAATTTTAACCACAGTTTAGTGCGCCGAAAGCAACACTAAGGAGTCAGGACTACGAATGGAAGATAGGTTGCATATTACTGTTTTTAAATTCAACTTTTTACGATAAATAGGACGCAATTTTATGACTTTTTACGATAAATAAATATAGGACACGATAATCGATAAGTTCAAGAAATAACTTTGGGTCTAATCTGAGTTCCTTCAAATTCAAACTATAGGATAGGCTTCTCATTCTAGTTTTGTAAAGTAAAGTTGGCTGCAGTTGTATGTGTTGCATCTCTGAAAGACAATATTTTGCAGTCTCGAAAGTATAAAAAAACTAGCGTAATTTTATTATAGCGTACGGTATCACAGTAATTCGGTAGCGTAATACCTGACCTATCAGTACCTCAAAGTCGATGGACAAATTTGTGCTGCAGTCCCGAAGAAAACAAAATAAAACAAAATAGAAAACAAACGGCTGTATCAGCACCTTTTTCTTCGTGTATGTTTTGCTACAATGTTACTTAAGAATATGAATAGTAGCCTACTGTCCGTACATCCAGGCCAAATAGGCGAATGTGGTAACGCTTGAAAAGATTTTTTAAAGAAATCATTTATTTATTTAAATTATGGTGCGGAGGTGTGGAGGAGCGGAATTGAAGGAGCGGAACACCAAATCCCAAAAATGGAGCGGATGTGCGGAGTGCGGAACTCACCTCCAGATGGAGCGGATGTGCGCTGTGCGGAACACCAAATTCGTGTGCGGTGCCCAGCTCTGAGTGTCAAGATTACCGCCAGGACTGATGGTGTCGTACGTATTATCAATTCGGTATCGCTGTACTTCAGTGGTGCGCAAGTTACTTTTAAAAAGGAACTAGTTACAGTTACAAACTTAAAAAAGTAACTATGCAGTTACAAGTAGCGATGTAAATCGTTTTTTTGCCTTCGTTTTTTTAAAAATAAAAAAACATTGTTTTTTTTTTGAAAACGAACTTGTTTTGAAAACAAAATCGAGTCCGATTCTAAACTAAATATGAATATTGGCGCCATGATGTGTATTGTTAGGCTTCTTGTAGAGATGGATCTAATGGGGAGTACAAGGAGCGACCTTTCTGCCCCCTAAATCCATCATGGATTGCATGCTTGTTGTTACCGATTACCAGAAATGTGTTGCCAGTTTTAATTTCACAATGTACAAAATAAGAAATAAAAAAGAACAATCGCGATAGATACCGGTAAATTATATAAATTGTAGATAAGCGAAGGTCGATAGTACACATTAATGCACTGTATTTCCCCGTTCATTTATTGAGTGTATTTTTTCCAGTTTTTGTAGAGAGGATAGGCTCCGGCCTAGTTTACGTTTGTTGTTTTTGACCCTAACCCTAACTCTTCCATAGCCCAAAGCGCAAGCAAGCTAAGTAGGTCAAATGAAGGCCTAAACCCTAATTTAACCTGATTTAACGTTCAATAGCACAACGTTGTGGATGGGTTATATTTTGGGGAAACTCAAAATTTAGTACGGCAGAACTGTGCAAATCACAAAATAGGCCCAGATGGTAAGCTTTAAGCTAGTATACGCACTACTCCACAAACTGTAATGAAGAAATATCACTATACGACCTACATTCATGTTCAATGTGTTAACACGATTTAATGCTGCTTGCTAAGCTAAATGTTGAAAACAAACTTGTTTAAATTTTTCAAGAAGGAATGAATAAAAAAAACGAGGTAAAAAAAACAAGTGCAAAAAAACTGTTTTTTTGCATCACTAGTTACAAGCAAGTGTGGAAACCAAAACCTAAATCTAAACCTGAAAACCCGGTTTTGAAGAAAATTTTGGAAACCCAAACTGAAACTGACACCTACTCAGCCAAAATTTTGAAAACCTAAACTTGAACCGAAACCGTTTTTCTTGAAAATTCAAAATCGAAACTGAAACTAAAACCTGTTCAAAATTTTGTGAGGTTTTGGGTTTTAAAATTGTCATCACCATCATTACCAGAACAGTTCCATTAACGCTGAGCGTCAAATAAAGAAGCTGTGAACACTAATTTTTGAGTCTTTGGTTTCACCGGCTCGTAATTATACCCAAGTCGACAACTTCTGAAGCAATTGCTCTCCTCACTCGGTCATCTGAGCGGCTACTTATCATCGCAATACAACAAAAACGCTAAAAAGTAGAGCACTTAAAAAATCCGTATTCAAAATAGCTTTTTTGGATGAAACTTAAACCCAGAAACCGAAGCTGTGCGTAAGCAAAACTGCAACCGAAACTGAAACCTATTTTTCAACAGCCGCGAAACCAAACCAAAACTGAAACCTGACATCTGGGTATCAACACACCGAAACTGAAACTGACACCCTAACGCCAAGTAGTCAGGTTTCCACCCTTGGTTACAAGTAACAGTTACTTTTTTGCATGCCGCAAAACCAAAAAAAATATCAATTCCTAACATGTAGGCCTAGAGCTCCATGGTGTGTATTCAAACCGAAATCATTCATCTTTATACAAAAACGAAACGGAAGTAGGCTACGATTCTGATACGATAAACGCTACAGTAATAACAATTGATTGCCTTTCAAAAACGATAACATTTCAAAGTGATTATATATCACTAAGCCCAAAACAGCGCTTCGGCTTTAAAATATTTTTTTCAATGCTAAAAGTCGTTCAACTGCAGCACTAGAAGCAGCGGCGTGGCGAGAAATTTTAAAAGAGGGGAAAGCCCACTAATTCGACAGTTTTTTCAAGCGTAGTTTTTATAAGGCAGAACTAATTTGAAGCTGATTGCGAAACAAAAAAGACTCTAGGGAGTCCGGGGCATGCTCCCCCAAAGAAGTTTTAAAAAATACATGCTGTAATGGCTGTTTTAGTGCTTTTTGAATAATTTTCAGGCAAATTTTGTTTATATAAATTTTATGACCTTGGTTGTGAGTGCTTCGCCAAATATGATCCATTTTGTTCGCACGTTTTCGATGATGCGTGCTTAGGCTAAGTCGTAAAGCTCATTGCTGTCGAAGAGGCTCGAAATTATGAAAAATTATACTTACCAAAAATATTTTTGAAAATGCCAGGGGAATATCCCTAATCCTACCCCTGGATTCGCCCCTGGCCATAAGCTGCAGAAACCATCGAAAGAGTCGGCATACCGGTACTTCAGTCACTAGGCACCAGTGGCGTACGCACGGGGGGGTTCGGGGGTCAAACTCCCCCCATTGACGATTGGAAAAATTAGAAACCGCTTTTTTTGGACCGATTAGCCTTTTTTCATGCAGAGGTTGTGTTTTTCTGTGCTGTATCAAATTGCCTATATAATCTCAAGAAACTTTCATTGTGATGCAATAATACCGGTAATCAAACTTTTCTGGTGTGTAGCGCTTGAACCAATGGCTGGGTCAAAATGCAAGCCTGGACAAGGTCAATGGGCACTAAAGCTGGAGTCGCGTTGTGATGTCATAAAGACATTGTTCTCAACGGCTATGGCCGGACAAGACAACGTTTCAGCGCAGAAGGCATTGTTGGAAGAGAACGGTTGCAACGCAGGCAAATATTCCGCTTGCGATGTTATGATTTTGAGCCAAACCGGCCAGTTGGTGTAGTGGTTAAACACATCGCTATCGGCGAGGGAGGTTTTGGGTTCGATTTTTGGGCTGGTACCGGCCGTTAGCTCAGTTAAGCGCACAGGTTATCGGTGCGGAAGGTCTGGGGTTCAATTCTCGGGTTGGTCAAATCGGCACAGATGAGTCGCCAACGGCTCGCCATCGCTGCGACGTTTTTGCGTTACCCAAGCGCTAAGAGATGGGCCCCACTGACGTTTGCAGGCGTCGGGAGTCAGCACTCCCCTTCCCCCTTGACAATTGCAGAAAAAATGAAACCTTTTTTATAACGAACCGACTTTTCTTCATGCGGAGCTTGCCAAAATTGCTGTCATGTTTTCGTCCCAAACAACACCATCCCCCACAAAACATTTTAGCGTAAACCATTCCCTTACAAGTACAATGATCATCCCTCCTTACGTCTGCGTGAAAAGTTGTACCATCCCCCCATAAGTGTTTTTACAACTCGAGCACTGATTACGATGCAATGCTACAATACCGGTACCCGGTAGTCCAACTTTTCTGTTGTGTTTTGCTTGAAGTGCATTTTTGTCATTGATGTTGCTGTGAAACAATGAAGAAGTAGGAGTTTCCTTAATTGCGGTGTATCTGTAGTAACTATGGCTGCACACATTTGTTTTAAAAAATCAAATCAAATCTTGATTATACTCGTTTCATTAAATTCGTTTTTGTACCGAAACGTGGTAGCGAGTGGCAGGACCCGACCCCGCGGCTTAGCGCCTGGGCAACGCAGCTCCAAAGAAACGTCGCAGCGGTTGCGAGCCGTTGGCTACACTGTGTCCGATTTGACCGGCCTGGGAATTGAGTCCCAAACCTTACGCATCGATAGCGAAATCTTTTAACACTACGCTATAATCGCCCGGTTTTTTGATAAATTTTATTAACATATAAAAAACTAAATTGACACTGCTCTAAGTGCCAAAAGTAAGATAAAAATACTGCCAAAGACGACCATAGACCAACAAAAGATTTGAAGAGGCCTAGGGGCGGAACGAGGGGAGAGACAACATTGCTTTTTCGTACCGTAAGCTGACTATCTCAGCAGCTAGAGTTCTTCGTTTCCCATAGACACCCCGACTATGTGTTTGAAAGCATCTGATACCGACGCTATGATTTGGCAGAAAAATGCTTAGATAATATCAATGCTGTTTTTGACTTTAATAGGATGATTAGGGATTCCTCTCGCGCATAATTTATTTTAGTTTAAAAACGTTTTGGTAGGTTTCTTTGGTTCCTTCAAAATAATTCGAAATCAAATGCTGGTGGTGTAGGTCTTTTTATTAAGAATTCGATAAATTACAACATTTTTAATCAAATTCAACTAAATTCTGTTGATTGTGAGAATCTTTGGGTGGAGCTGGAAATGGGCCACAATGAAAGACAAGTAGTCGGTGTAACATACCGTCATCCAAAGACTGATATTTTAAGATTCCAGGAGAATTTAGAAAATCTATGTGAGCTAAATAATAATAAAAAGTTAAATTACTACATTTGTGGTGACATTAATATTGATTTATTGCAAATCAACAAGAAAAGTTCAATTAAAGGCTATTCTGATATGCTATATAGCATGGGTTGTGTACCTCTAATAAAATGCCCTACTCGTTATTCACGTAATACTGCTACTCTTATTGATCACATCTATACCAATAACTTAAATAAATCAGTGCATACTTATGTACTAGTCAGTGATATTTCTGACCATCTCCCAATTTTAGCACTTGTAAAAAACTCCAAACCTTATTACAAAACACCTCCAACTTCACTAATAAGAGATACTTCAAACTTTACTGTAGAAAATTTTTTGATAGATCTAGAAGACAAATTATCTGATTTTGAAAAAAAATTTCGCTTCAAACAGCTCATGATTTATTTCAAAAATTTCTAAACATTATCAAAGAGTCTCTTCAAAAACATGCTCCTCTTAAAAAGGCTAGTCGTAAGCAGCAAAAATTGAGGGAAAAACCTTGGATTACCAGAGGAATTCTGAAATCCATTAATCGTAAAAATAAGTTGTATCAACAGTCTTTAAAGGGTGACAATTACACCAAAAAAACGTATAAAGTTTATAGAAACAAATTGACACATATTAAAGAGCTATTTAAAAGCTGTACTACAATGAGTTAATCAGTAAATCCAAGCACAACTCTGCATTGATTTGGAAGTCAATAAATAACATAACTCAAAGAACCAAAAATTATGACTTGTTTATTAACAAAATTATTGACGAGAGTAATCATCTGGTGTATGATTCTAAGCAAATCTGTGAGACCTTAAATAATCACTTTTCTGTAATTGGACCTAGAATGGCACAAAACATTTGCCCACCATATAATACTTGCAAGTTTACAAACTTATCCTTGATTAACAACAGTTTAACATCATTTTATGTAAATCCAAGCAGTGCTAATGAAGTATTAAATCACTTAAATGAACTAAAACTATCTAGAAGTGTAGGAAGTAATGAAATATCAATCAGGTACATAAAAATGGCATCATGCATCATTGCCTCACATTAACCAAATTGTATAATTATTGCATAGAAGAAGGTACATTTCCTGATATTTTAAAAATAGCGGAAGTCAAGCCTATATATAAAAAAGGCCCTAAAGATATCTGTGAAAACTACCGACTTATTTCCTTGCTGTCACCCTTTTCCAAAATTTTTGAAAAATGTATCCACCACAGATTAACCCAGTATTTGGAAAAAAAGAAGTTACTTAATGTTAATCAGTATAGATTTAGACCCAACTCTTCTACATCTCATGCTGTCTCTGAAATTTGTGATAATTTTTTTGATAATCTTGACAAAGGATATACGACTTGTGGTTTGTTTCTAGATCTAGCCAAAGCATTTGATACAGTTGACCATAATATATTGTCATCAAAATTAGCTAAATACGGTATTAGAGGCCTACCCCACCAGCTACTGAAAAGTTATTTAACCAATAGGAAACAATACTCAGTGGTTAATGGGAAACAGTCGACTGTAAGAAACATTACTTGTGGTGTGCCGCAGGGTTCCACGCTTGGGCCACTTTTACTCATTATTTATATGAATGATCTTCCACTAGCGAGGAACTTTCGCACCCGACTCTTTGCTGACGACACTAGTCTAACCCTGTCAAATAGCAATATTAAACAATTAGAAAAGGATGCTAACACTGAAGTGAAGAAAATAAATGATTGGATGTGTCTAAACAAATTGTCAATAAATTACACTAAAGCTGAATTTTTGCTGATTACCAAAAAGAGAAATAACGTAGATTTTAATATAACTATGAGCAAGTTGAAATTAAGTGCTCAAATTCATGGATATCGAACACGTTATTCAACTCAATTGAATTACTTTTTACCCCGGAAACGCATCGAAACAGGTAAAAGATCTTTCCAATTTTATGGTCCTAAGATCTGGCAAGAGGTACCTAGTGATATCAAAACCCATTCTTTTGAAAATTTCAAAGTTAAATACAAACGTTATTTGCTTTGATTTTACGATACGCAGATAAATTAGGTTATAGGTTGTATGAATGGTTCCATTATTCATGCGCAGTGTCGAAGAATAATTATAATTAATCAGTATTTTTGCAGTAACTAACTCCATGTTTATGTATTGTTTTGTCTCTATTGATTGAATTGTAACTGTCAAGTTATCAGTGTATCATACTGTCTTCACAGTCCATTCTGTGTTTGTCTAAAACTTGGTGTATGATTTTTAAGAAAGGGAAAAACAATAGTAACCTGCACTGCACAGCAATAAAATTCTAGGCAGTGTCTGTTGTATTGGTGTTGGTGGAGAAATACTGATTGGCTAGCGTCTATATACGCATGACTGTTGATTGGCTTGTTGATGTTTATGTTTTTTCGTTGACGGCAATATAGACGCTTCCAAATTCTATGATATTTTAACAAGAATCATAAATGCTTGGGTTCGCTTTCTGTACTGCAAGTAAATCAATTGGTCGAATTCATTTCCAGAGGATACATAGTAGTGTGCTGAGAATTTGTCTTACTGCTAAGCTGTAAGTGTGGTCAGTTTTTGTATTTATGGTATTGTGAATGTTCGTTTGCATATGTGTTTTGTATTAAGTGCTTGTGAGGTGGCAGCTGACGTGGTGACTCTTTAGTCTTTTCGCTGTCTTCTTGCCAAGTGGCCGTATTTATTATTTTTACCGTTTGCATTGAATTGATATCCACTTGGTCAATAAAGAATTGTTGTTGTTGTAGGGAGGGCAGTTTTTTCTTATGCTCCGATATCTTTACTTTTCAAATTTCAAGCGAGAAACTGCTCCCTTCATAATGAGTGCACCGTATATTGACTGTTTATAACAAGGTTTAGCCTATATGCGTTGTTTGTATTAATGTTGGTTCTTGAAAAAAGTTTTTTTGAAGAGGAATTGCTTGTTTTACTCCCTGGGTGCACCCTATTTGTGACGTTGCGACAGCTAGCTTAAACCTGAACTTAAAATCTTAAACCTGAACTCACACTTACCTTTGACAGGCAAATATTGCTTCCATCTACTTCAGCAAAATACTTGGGAATTATTCTTGATGATCATTATCGTTCAAATCACATATTAAGTCTCTTGAAAACAAAATTTCACGGTCTGTAGGAGTTATTTCAAGGTTAAGTTATTATCTTCCCTGTAATACTTTAGTAACTCTTTACTACACCTTAGTTCATTCTCATTTGCTCTACGCTCTTCCAGTATGGGGTTCTACCTATAAAACTTATTTGATCAAACTCTATCTCCAATATCCCAATCAGAAACAGTATAACACCGCAGTATTATAAATATAAGATCTTAAAACTTGAAGATTTATTCAGATTTGAAATTGCTAAGTTTATGCATCACTTTACTTGTAAGAAATTGCCAACCAATTTTAACCACTACTTTACATACATTTCTGCAGTTTCGTCACATGCAACACGCCATTCTTCCAATAACGATATCTTTTTACCCCGATTACATTCTGCTCGAACTCAACGATCAATAAAATTTATTGGGGCAAAATTATGGAATGATATACCATTTGAAATTAAGAAACTACCGTTTAATAAATTCAAAGAAAGTTACAAGAGCCTTCTTTTAAATAAATATAATGTTGACACAATTATATATTAAACTACTCACTATAAACTACGTTTTCAGCCACCTGCTATCGTATATATCTCTGATTTAATTTACTTGCCAATATTTAACCAACCTTTTTACTTCTTTTATATTTTAACTTATTTTGCTACCTTTTTCATTAAGCTGATCATTAAGCATTTTGGGCTGCCGCTTGACTCGAAGACCAATGGTCCCTTCGCAGCAGCCTGTTGCTTGTGTAATTTTTATGCTGTATTATGTACTATTCGATTGATTGTAAAAGCAACAAAACAAACTGTTCTGTTCTAGCCTGCCTATACTTTGGTCAATCAACCTTCCTATGGCCCAAAAATGATTTTAACTAAAAATTTTCAGAAAATTTTTAACCACGGCCTGACAGCTTGAGTTTCTGTGAAACCTTTTCTCTCCGTAAATGAAACGCAAAGCATCAAGCAAAAGTGTGAATGAAATATTTTTGTTGTTTCCTTAGTTAAGGCATTATATAGCTTAATCAGGGTTAACTGTAATTTAGGCTGGAAACATTACATTACGATGCACTTTAATACCTCTAAACTACTGTAATTGTATTGTAGTATCTTTACGTCATCACGATGTGACGTCACTGAAACCCCCCATTGAAAAATCCTGCGTACGCCTTTGCTTGGCACCATTAATTTTACTAAAAGGCAAAGTCAAAAGGGGATTACCCCCCTAAATACTCTCATGACTAGAAGGAAGAGCAGTATCGTAATGAATTAAAAGTTCCACAAGCTCTTCGTGCATAAAAGCGTTTGCATCAACAGCTTGTGTGGGCGAGGCGAAAAAGAACTCCTCTGTACTTTATCGACATTGCTAGATCTTCGTCGCTTTGATTGTGCGAACAAACAGCCAAAAAACTGTCACTTAAGCAAGTTGAGCTTGCATCACGGTCGTTGTCGGTGTCACTACTTGTCGAAGTATCTAGAGCAGTGTTTCTCAAAGTAGGCAATATCGCCCCCTTGGGTACGAAAGAGAAGCACCAGGAAGCGAAAAGCAAAAGGGGGCGAAAGCGGCGAAGAGGGGCAATAGCTCATGCACCGCGTAAGATCTTTTTTTTTGCTTTTCACCGCATTTTCTTTTGCGAATTGGGTAATTCCCATTCATCAGTAGCTCTTGCCCTTACGAGGTTTATTAGAACACAGCTTATTAGGGCGAGGGGGCGACGATGATATGCAAAGTACCGTAAAGGAGCAATGGCACAAAAAAGTTTGAGAACCACTGATCTAGAGCATTGTCGGTTGCCTTGTTTAGTACATTGATCATTTTTCTGTTCAATTCGGCCTAAGTTTCAGTGGGCTCGTCAAAGAACCAAGCTCATTATTACGAATGGAGTGAAATTAAATAATTTTTTCTATTTTTTTTTAGCGGAAGAAGATGTCCCATAAAAGTAACTGTAACTTCTGAGGTTCTAAAGTGGTAACTAGTGACAAATTCCGTTACTTTAGCAGAAAAGTAGCTTAGTTACAGTTACTACAAAAGTAACTAGTTACAAAAGTAACTAGTTACTGCCCACCACTGCTGTATAATTAATCATTTAGTGTTTTTGTACCATCGGTCCCCGATCTTCTGTACTTCAGGTGGCATCGACCTAAATGAGCTTTTCTCCCTTTGCTGTCTCCTATGTGCCTATTTCCGAAGCTACAGAGTGTAATGTTATCAGGACCGGATTAAGGGTTTCTGAGGCCTGGGGCTATTTGGTAGTCAGGGGCCTGTTTTGTCCCCGTCAGTCCTAGACCTGCTGAAATATGTAACCTACATACAAGTATTAAACACATTCAAAAAACAAATTTTCTGAACCTATTTTGCACGTGCAAAGCTTTAGAAGATGTCATACCGCAGAGCTCCAATTTCCGCAAATACGCTTTCTATTTGTTGTTTTGTAAGTGATTCTACGATTAGTTTTCCCCAAGCCATGCAAAGTTTGCGTCAACCTCCTTCACAGCCTCTATTTCAGGGATGGCAAACCACTGACTCGCGGATCACTTAGTGACCCACTTGTAGTTTCAAAAATATTACGAAGAAAACGGTAACGAACATTAACGTAGTGAAGAAAAGCTTATCTTTCCATACTGCGGCATTGAAGACGGGCAGCTGGGAATTTTTGAGGTGAAGATCCTTTTTTTTTGTTCTTTGCACAGATTTCGGAAGAACTTGGGTTCAAGCCCTTCGTTAATATGATTACATCCACAACCCACGTTTTTTCTTGTTTCGGTCTACGACCTTAAATTTGATCCACCAATTAAAAAGGTTCGCCATCCCTGCTCTATTTCGTATCCTAACGTCCTTTTACGAAAATTCGTACGGCATTTTGAGTGAAACCATAAGTTATGGTGAAACCATCTTTAGTTTACGCTGCTGTCTATGAATTATGCAACGAAATAATCATAAATTAATGACTCGCTAAAACGACGATATTTCTTCGGAGCTGCGTTGCCCTGCAAGCTCTATGTCACGTAGATGGACCCCCGCTACATGTATCACCCTTCCGCGTAATCTTGAGTTAATGAAGATTTAGATCAGGGGAGGGGAACCTGCGGCCCGCTTAAGTTTTGAATGTGGCCCGCGTCAGAACTTTAATTGTTAAGTGTACAACAAAATGGTGGAATATAAAACATTAAGATCTCTTAAAAACTGCGTCACATTTAACTACATGCTATATATTTATAGCATAAAAACGAGCAAAAGTCTCTGATTTTACGAAAAAAAAACAGCTCAGCATGAATGTTGTTAAATTTGCGACGAAATATTGTGCCTTTTTAAAGCGAAATTTAACAATTAAAAGTAAATGTGGCCCGCTGAAAATATTATGCAATCAATGTGGCCCGCTGTGCTTTACCGGTTCTCCACTCCTGATTTAGATTGATTTCCTTCTAGTTACAGGATAGAACGTTAGCCTACATCACACACTGTAACCGATGCTGGGCTATTGATAGTATTTGATTGTGATGTTTTTCAAAATTTACACAGCAATGAACATTCATATCAATCATCATTTTATTTATTCAGTTTGAATTCTGTTTCGAAAACCGTTAAATTCGTTGCACAATATGCTGCAGAACAATCATATTGCGTCGGAATGTTTTTATATACATTGTTTGGCATTTTTTTGCTTCCTGCAATTTTGACCCAAAACATAGAGAGATTTGATTTGTTAGGAGGGGCTGGAATAATTTCAAAGCTAGCTTCTGGACCCTGTTTCCTGCTCTGATGAATGCCTCAGCCGTTGGGCTGGTAACGCAATACTGGTCCGAATCTCGCAACGTAAAGTATGTCCAAATCTCACAAACTCGTAATCAGTCTTCTTTGATTTCGTTTACTTGCCGCAGATCTTGTGATTTAAATTCAAGAGTAAAATCGTTGAAACTTTTGGCGTTGATACAATCTTGAATCACTCACTTAGCCCTAACCTAAACTGGATAGATTAGGCCTATAAAGATTGGTAATTTGTATTCAACTTTAAAATAAAACAGTTGATTGATGAAAAAATCACTTAGTTGTTCATAATAAGTTGTAATCGAGAGGCCTATTTTGGTCGGTGGGCCTGGGGCTGCAGCCCCATCAGCCCCCGCCTTAATCCGGCCCTGAATGTTATCGTTTACTTATGTTTGTTTTTGGAAATGTTGTACATAAATAAAAGCTTGTTCTGTTCTGAACGTGTGTTTTCAAATCTTTTTTCGTCGAATTTCAAAACTTGTTTCACCAAAACAGCTGCATCCTTTCCATTAAGACGATGCAAATAAATTGTTATATTTTCTGCATGTTTTTCGTAGCGTGGGGGGCAGTGCTGTATCAAGGCATCGCCGAAGTTTGGTCCTACCGGTCGGGAGGGGGGCAATTAAAGGGGCCCCACAATATTTTTGTATTAGACTCAGAAAATTTCGTCAAAAGTCGCTTAAAAAGCACTAATGTAATTGCAATTACATAATGTAGGCTCAATTACAATTAAATTTTCAAAAAATTTCCGAGGGAGCATGCCCCCGTATCCCCCTAAAGTCATTATTGATCTTTATTCTACTTCAAAATTTACTTTTTTGCCACAACCCAAAAGAAACTGCGTGTACAAAGTTTGGGGTGCCATTCCTGAGGAAATTTCTAGATATGTCCCTCGAAATAATGCAGCTAATTAGTCGAAAAAGCGATAAACTGCCAAAATGCTTGTACTGTAGATATTAAAGGGTTCTATCCGGAGTGTTTTTGGGAGGAGAGGGGCAGTGGCGTAGCCAGCCCAAAATTTTGGGGGGGCAAAACGTCATAGGCTTTTCCAGTGGCGCACCCAGGATTCGGCAAAGGGCATGCCCCAAGCGGGGGTGTGGGAGCGACGCCCCAGCCGCCGGAGACTAAGGAGATCTGAGGGTAGAGCCCCCAGCAGCCACGGATTTTTAGGGTTTTTGCAATTAAAATATTCATTTTAGCGTAGCTTTTTTGTCGAAAAGTTGTCTTAATCCGCCCTTGCTTGTGTTGTTAGTAGAGTTACGTTATACTGTAGCATTAGTACCTTTGTTTGTAGGCTAGTGGTCACTGAAAATATTTCGGGGGGAGCAATTGCCCCTTTTGCTCCCCTGGCTACGCCCCTGGAGAGGGGCAACAGTCTTCACACGGCACTGGTGGTTGGGGCTGGGGCAAAAATAACTAACGGCAAAGAGGCGTGACTGAAAAAGTTCAAGAACATCTGGTATAAAACAATAGATTTTTTGCATTATACAGGGCCCCCCTAGTTTGAATTTTACCAAGGCACCCCTGATCCTATTTAAATAATTTCACTAGGCTCAAACGTTTATGACGTCTTGAATTAGGTTTTAATGAAAGTTATAAACAATTACAAAACTAACAGAACGTTAAGCACAATTTATGCGTAATCTGAAATGTAGCGTACACAATACATTAGCAAACTAACGCTAAGCCGATTAGGCCAACTGGGCCAAACTATCCAGAATCGGTACGTAACGGTAAAACATGAAACTCGTGTAGTACTTACCATCAACACTAGTCAAGTCAAGTTTATTTTCCAAACGTTTTATAAGGCATGCGCTGGAAGGAACAGCGAAAGACTATTCGGTCATCTTTGAGTCTGCTATACCTTAAAGCATGTTACAAAACAGGGAACAAAAAAACTTGATCCAGACGTACACATCAAAAACAAAACTAAAATAAAAATAAAAAGGCGTTCACGCATTAAAACAAAAATAAACGTTAACACAGTACACAAACACAGTTATCCAAAGAAATGTCAAACAGCTTTACATAGGCCTATATCAGAACGTTGTTACTTAATCTACATACTTTGCCAAACACTTACCTTTGAACAATTTTTTTAATTTATAAAATGAGACGTTTCGATCTTCTAATGGAATTTTTTCCCATACAGGAAAACAGGTATGATGGAGTTTCACTTTTCCCTCGTTAGTTTATGCGCGATCATGAAAGAACTTATTTTTACTTTTTCGTCTCGTGTTATAGTTGTGAATCATGTCAAGTTTGATGAAGTTAGAATGGAATGATTTGGAAGCATTTTGTTAGAATATTTGAACATAAATTTGGCAAACTGCATGTTAATCATGTCCTCAAGACGTAAAACCTCAAATTTGGAGTAAAGACTAACGGTAGGGTGATGTTTAGAGCAGAATAGACAAGCTCTTACAATTTTGTTTTGCAAGACGGATATTTTTTGTAAATGAGTTTTACACGCTCTACCCCAGTTGATCAAAGAATATTGGAGGGTTGAGTTAAATATACTGTAATATACCAACTTTTGAGTGGAAGTGGAGACAAGGTATCGCAATTTATAAATTACACCTTAGGCTCTAGAGTCTAGATAATCGTGTGACAATATTATCAATATGCGTTTTCCATGATAATTTGTCGTTCAATGTAACTCCTAAATACTTTAAGCTGTTGGTTTTATTAATTAACGTTGCGATTAAGTGATAGTTTAAAATCAATCGATGTATTTGATTTGTTATTACTAATTAGCATGTAGGCACTTTTTTTGCAGTTAATTGTTAAATTAATTTTGGTGAACCCAATTTCCAATTTTTGTGATCTCCATTGAAACTAGCTTTTGAAGAGGATTTAAATTAGAATGGAAAATGTGAAGATTGGTATCGCCAGCAAAAAAAGTGGTTTCAAAGTTTGAGGCAAGCGGAAGATCATTTACGTAAAGCAAGAAAATAGGGGTCCTAAAACTGAACCTTGAGGAACACCAAATTCAACACTGTAAAATTTAGAAATGTTATTGTCAACTTTCGTGCAAATTTTTCTGCCTGAAGATATGAATTTAGAAGCCTCCAAATTGATCCGCAGAAGCCATAATGCTCTTGCTTTTTGAGCAAGATAACATGATTCACGGAATCGAATGCTTTCTTCAGATCAAGAAGTATGGAGCATGTTATTTTCCGGTTATCTAAATTATCCAACATGCTGTCAGATAAAGAAGCGATAGCTAGATCAATTGAACTATTTGTTTTGGAACCATATTGTGAAGGATTTAAAATATCATTCTTGTCAAAAAATTTTCTCATTTTGGCTTCTAAAATTTTTTCAAATATCTTGGAAAAAATTGGCAATAAGGCTATGGGTCGAAAGTCACCGAATGAACGTGGCGATGGAACTTTCGGTATAGGAATCACATATGCTGTTTTGAATTCATTTGGAAAAGTTTCTCGGTTTACGCACTTGTTAAATAATTCAGTGAAAACTGGTGATAAGACACATTTTGCAAGTTTAACAAACTTTGCGGGGATTTGATTAATTCCATGAGCCGAGTGTATTTAAATTTTGTTAAAGCATTCGCTAACTTCTTCAGTTATTTCTTGCATAACAAAACTTTTTAGACAGCTTTTCGTATGAATTTTTACTTGAGAAGATGCTGTTTGATTATTACCACACACGCTAGCACCAACATTGGCAAAAAAATCACATAATTTGTTAGAAATACGTCAGAGCTGGTGTTATAATTTTGGCCATTAATGGTAATTATAGAAGGCACTATGGGTTTGTGGGAAAAACTTTTAGAATCAATTATTTCATTTATAATTTTCCATGTCTTGGAAGAATCGTAACGGGTGCTTTTTATCACATTTTCATAGTATAAACGCTTTGAAAAATTTTTGACATTAGTTAACTCTGCTAGTACTAATGCACTAGCAGAGTTAACTACACATACTATACTGTAGGCTAATTAAATCAATCGCCCGCCAGGTACTTGCCTACACCAGACTACTAATAACTGAATTAACAACTGCGGCAAAAGAGTTAAGCGTAAATACAAAGGCTATATCACAGCTTCTATCTCCACATAACTGTACTGGTACTGCGCATTCAAAATGAAATGCGAAGCAACAAACAAAATTACTGCAGCACCCAATAACAATTACCGTCTATGATGCAACCAGTGACGACACATTACGCGGTCCGGTCAAGTGGAACGAAAAGCACATGGTCTTAAAACAAGGATGAGAAAAAGGCAAATGGAAAACTGAGACATTGAAATTATATCACCGTAACTAGGGGGGGGGGGGCTTAAAATTTAGTTCTAAGCGAGTCCCCTTCAAAAGTATGCTATAAGTAGGGCCCGATAAAGTCAAAATTTTTTCAGGACCTTGTTACGTGATCAAATGTTTACTAACGTTCGTTTCAGGTGTTCAGGAGTCTGTTTTGGTAGATTTTATAAGTCAAAATAAAGTCAAAATTTTGCATTAAGTCAAAATTTGTCAAAATTGTCTTTATCAAAAATTTCCTAACAAAAACGAACAAATTTATATTTTTTAAATATTTTTTTGAATTTTTGAGCTGCTATTAAAATTTTATGCGCAGTTTTATTTGATTTTAAACTTTTGAAGTAGTAGCAATATTTGCACTATCGTCACAATAATGCGTGCGGTAATTGAGAAGGAAATAGCACTTATTATGCATGAAACGTCATTGTTGATGCATAAATACATAATTGTTAGACAATTAATCTAATCCTATAAAAGCCTTGCGCTCTTTACACGTGGTCTTTTAAGTTGTAGCATGCAAAGCAAAAAATGCCAAAACAAGCCAAATCTTCTATAGCGAAAGTTAGGCGAACTTGCCAGGAATATCCGGATGAGTTTTCGGCAACTCCTGCCGGCGACTTGCGATGCAACCTTTGCGACGTGTTAGTCAAATGCGACAAAAAGTTTTTTGCGGAAAGCCACCGAAAAAGTAAGCAACACCAAGGAAAATTGGAGACGAAGAGCAAATCTCAAAGTAAGCAAACCTTTTTACATTTCGATCAAGTAAACTTCAAGGAACAGGTTGTTTCTTCATTCTTAGCTGCAGATATCCCACTTCATAAACTGAAACATCCTTCGTTAAAGTCTCTGTTTGCTAGAATGGGAAAAGTATTGCCTTCGGAGACTGCAGCCCGAGCATGTGTTGCTAAATTGGCATTCCAAAAAGAGGAACAAATTCAAGAATTACTTCGTGACAAAAAAATTTTTTTGATTGTGATGAAGCAGAGGTTGCTAAACAAAAGTATATTAGTGTGCTTGTAGGCAGCTTAGATGCTCCAGATCAGACATTCCTCGTTAATTGCCATCCACTTGACAGCGGTCGCGATGTTAATAGCAGTATTATTCTGTACACTGTGGATGACATATTGCGACAACTTAAAATAAAACGCGAGAATTTTTCAATGTTCTTGACTGATGCTGCTCGGTAATGTCTTCGACTGGAAAGACATTGAAGGAATTATACCCTTCTTTGATGCATGTCACCTGCGTTGCGCACTTACTACATAACTGCGCTATGCATGTGCGTGCTGATTTTAAAAATATTGATGAAGTAAAAGCAACGATCAAGGCAGCAACAATCAAAAACAAAGATCGCAAAAAAGATTTTCATGATGCTGGTCTGCCGTCTCCTCCTGACCCTGTAATTACAAGATGGGCAACTTGGCTTGGAGCTGCCTTATATTATAGTGAGAACCTTCCAGCTGTTCGTACCATTGTCAACAATTGGACAAGTGCAGGCCTCTTAGTCAGCAGAGCAAAAGACGCTATCAATGTGGAAGGTTTGGTGTCGGACTTGGTTAAAATAAATCAATACCGGACTCTAGCAGCCAACGTAGAGTTCTCAGAAGGAAGTGCCTGCACAATAACCAAAGCATACGGACTGCTGAAGAATATGCAATTCGGTGATGATCCTTGCGCAGTTAAAGACTACATTAACAAACGACTATCCAACTCTGATTTAGAAACAATAATAAGCTGTACCAACTTGACAATTGACCCAACAAGCTACGCACTATTGCAAAAAGCCCAGCCAACCTGTGCTGCTGTTGAGAGGTCGTTTTCTATGCTCAATAAATTACTGAAAAAAGACAGAAATTTTGATGCTAAGAACGCAAAAAAATATATGATGCTGTATTACAATAAAACGTCCTTGTAATTATACTGCGTGGCTTTGGTTAAAAAAATCATAGACATACTGTTAGTGTACAGTACAGTTGCGACAGCAACGCAATTTTTGTATTACACACTAATTGATACCGGTACACACAATGGCTCGTTATCCTAGGTTTCAACGTCATGCGTCGCTTTGTTGCATTAGCTTCAACACTGAGTAATTGAGAAAATGTTCGAAGTAGGCTACCTTTTTCTTTAAAAACTTATGTAAATTGCAGATTATAAAACATATTTAATTAATAAAGTGCAACAAGACATAAATAATACGCGGAAGCGGTGAAGTCAAAATTTTACTAAAGTAAAGTCAAAAATATATTTTTTTTGGTCAAAATAAAAATGGCCCTAGCTATAACTAACACTTCTGAAGCAGTCTGAAGTGTTTGCAACTTAAAAGCCCTTGTTGATATCCACATCGAAATTCCTGGGTCAACTCTAAAAATGATTTATTTTTGAATATTTGAAGGTGCTATTCAAAAATCATTTCAGCATTATTAAAGGATTATGACGTCATATTGGTACAGTGTACAAGCTTAAGAAGGCCACGTATAGCTTACAATTAAGTTAGGTCACTACAAATGGGGACATATTTTTATTATAAACAGGCTGTATTGAAATGAGTACTGGTGGACCAGAGGGTTACAGGTTATGTTACTCGTTCTAAGACCACAAGAGTTGTAGAAAGCATACAATGAGAAAAATATAATAAACTGCTCATGCACATCGTCGACAGCATGGCGCAGTGATTAACCCTTAACAGCCCAGTGGTACATACATGGCACGTCACAATCGATATAATTAAAACGCTTTTAATTTATGAAATAAGTGACCTAGAAACCCAGTGTGACGTTTTTAAAAAGTCAGTATAATGTACTGCTGGATATCAGTCTTTTCAGTTGGTAGTCGTGACTAGTTAGTTGATAAAAGCTAGACAAAGAGAGCTGTTAGACCTTCCATCCTGGCAATATGGAAATTTTTGAAAAGTAAGTTTTTGTTTGAGCTTTGGATTGTTATTTTTTTTTTTTAATTTTCAAGGTGTTTTATGAGAATATTTTGACAAACTAGTGTAGATTCTATAATATGTTGGGAATTTTGAGTTTTTTTTGCCAGTCTTCGCGATATTTGTTGTAAAGCTGTAGTGGTACATACATGTTCCACTGGGCAGTTTCAAGTACATTTTTTATATTTTTAGAGACTTTTCTTGCCATGAGTTATTATCTGTAATTGAAGAAGAAACACCTGCAACGCTTTTTTTTGAGCCTAATAATGGATGTGCTTCGGATGAAGATTCTGCTGATGAAGACGATGGAGGCATGATTGACAATTTGAGCGGTAACCAACTCAATGCACCTGCTCAAGCCATACTGTCAGATGGACGACGAATAGGCGTTGCAACTCTTTCCCAAAGTGATCATGAGAAAAACATGGAAACTAGCAGTGCTGATACAATTTACAACACACCAGAATGGAGTCGTGACATTTCACTTCCAGTAGTAAACCAAATATTTCCAGAAGTAGATTATTCGACGTACCGCGATTTTTCTCCTGTACAACTGTTTGAGCTGTTCTTTGATGAGGAAGCATATAACTTGATTGTGCAACAAACACTGCTGTATGCTCATGGCAAGGGTGAGAACCAATTCACGCTCACACTAAGCAAAATAAAGGTCGTTTTTGGAATTTTATCAGTTTCGGGACTTGTTCCTGTTCCCTGTCGCCGAATGTTTTGGAGAAATTCACCCATAACGAGGAGCGAAGCTGTTTTCAACGATAAGCGTTGAAATCGCTTTGAAAAAATTTTGCAAATGTTGCACATTGCTGATAACTCTGCTTTGGATCAAAACGATAAGTACACTAAAATCCGTCCTTTAATTAGAATTATTTCTGGTAGATTTGAACGTCATTTCCAACCGGAGCGTTCATTTTCCCACGATGAAGCCATGATTGAGTATTTTGGTCGACACGGATGTAAGCAATGCATAAGAGGAAAGCCGATTCGGTTTGATTATAAAGTGTGGTGCTTGAACACGTCCGACGGCTACCTTGCGACTTTTGATATTTACCAAGGCCGGTCATGCGAAGGCAACGACGAAAATGAAAAACTATTTGAAAAATGTGAGGCCACAATTTTGAAAAATATTGAATCATTAC
Organism: Trididemnum miniatum; assembly: GCA_964006365.1. Classification (NCBI taxonomy): domain Eukaryota; kingdom Metazoa; phylum Chordata; class Ascidiacea; order Aplousobranchia; family Didemnidae; genus Trididemnum; species Trididemnum miniatum. The sequence goes on along the minus strand of OZ023231.1, from coordinate 38,122,012 downwards.
CAGCAGAAAAAAAGAACTTTCGTACAATCTATACTTTGACAATCCTTCCACATCATTTCAACTGATGAAAAGATTGCAAGATATTGGTTATGGTGCTACTGGAACGATAAGGGATAACAGGTGCAATAAATGTCCTTTAAAATCTGTTGCTTCAATGAAAAAGGAACCAAGAGGAACAATTGATTTTGTTACGGATGGTAAAAACAAAATGGTGGCTTGCCGCTGGATGGATAATTCTGTGGTAACAATTGCTTCTACTGTCCAAGTAGCAATACTTCAACAAAAGTAAAGAAGTATTCCCGAAAAGAAAAGAAAACTGTTGAGATCAATTGTCCGAGTCTCGTTCAAAAGCACAACAAGCACATGGGGGGAACAGATCGACAAGATCAAAACATGAATAAATACCGAATAGCATTTCGAGGAAAAAAGTGGTACTGGTGTATTTTTACATGGATGGTAGATGCTGCTGTGCAAAATGCCTGGAATCTTCACAAAAAATCTGGAGGTAAAATGCTTCACAGAATTTTCAAGGAAGAGCTTGCCCAGACCTACTTGGCACGCTATGGAACTCCGCCAAAAAAGAGCAGGTCGTTGTCAATGGCTCAAAACAGTGAAAAACGAGTCGTGGATGAACTACGCTACGATGGCATTGAACATTACTTGGTCGAGACCCCAGCAAAGAAACACAGAAGATGCGCTAGAGACAATTGTGCAAAACGCACTTTTAGTGAATGCAGTAAATGCAATGTTGGTTTGCGCTTACGCTGCAATATTGTTTTTCACAAACAATAAAAACACTTGGAGCTGTACAACTGCATTGAGTAAAAATAACTGTTTTATTGTAATTGTGTTTTAGCGTTGTGTCAAGAAAAAAATACTAGTTCATAAACTATCGTATGATGTAAAAGCAGAATCGGTGACACAATTTCCGAGTGAAAGGCTTTGCTGTTGCAAGCTATTCGAAAAAAAAATGCACCCGTTTCTGTCCAGTGGCACATATATGGCACGGGTTGTACCCCGCAAAAATCTGCAGAAGTAAAGTTTTTACTTCCGGATTGTGGATTAGTGCTGGATACTGAATACAAACCCACAAAAAAAAATATAGAAATTCAAAAAAATTTTTTCTGGGCATTGAAGGGTTAAGAGCGTTGTTGTTGCTGCGACCATAATTGCAAAGTTGATGGTTAACTCCAACCCAAGTCTCATTCTTTCATCCTTGGATAAGATACTTCCTGATAATTGTCTCTGCTTGGTGGAATCCGACAAGCAGCAAAGTAAAGAAATCAAAAGCAAAAGTCAAGTAGAAAAAAAAAGGCAACTCCTAAGCGAGTCTGGATTCGTCGCACGTTTAGTGCCTCCATCGTTTTCAACCGACAGGAGGATAAGAAATCATCGTAATTCATCAGCATCACTTACCACGAATACACACACTAGAGTGGTAAGATATTTTGCTAGTTTGGGGTTTCTTTTCATTTTTTGTGGTGTTGGGGCCGCCCATTTTCGTTCCTTGATTTTGTTTGATGTTTTTCTGGTCGTTAAATAAAATAAACTACTACTACATCTCATTTAACTTTTTCTAAACATTATTCACTTTGCCCCAATGGGATAATGAGAGTTGATTCCAACTATACATGTGCTTTATGACAATTTACTCCACTGCAACCCAATAAATTTGCTAGATTTTGCTCGACCTGATTTCAGCTACACCAGCAATGATAAATTTGATCAATGCAATTCTCTGCCTGGGAAGTTCTTATGGAAGTTCAGGCATTCATTCAACTGCACCACCAGAATTGTTCCAATCTTGCAAGCAACTCTTCACCAAATGGTAGATGGCTTTGTACAACAAAGAGGGCATTGTCATCATCATCCAGTTTCAATCCGGTTTGTTTTGGCTCTGGTTGAGTGTGGCCGGATGCACCTGATCATTCCCTCAACGATCACTCTCACTCCCTTTTTCCATCATGTGCGATTTGCAGCCTCGTCCACCTCCAACCCAATTTTATTTACACTCTCTTCAACTTGTCTCCTCCCTATCTGCTTTGGCCTATCTCGATTTCGTTGCCCATTCACTTCAAGCATCAATGCCTTCTTAGAACGTTATCATCATCCCTCTTAACCACGTGTTCATACCACAATGCTCCATGCACCTTTGCCATTTTATCTAATGTTTCCTCCAAACCCAGCATTTCCATTAACTCCTCACTATTCTTTCTATCCACGAATTTCACTCCACACATTGATCTTACCATGGCTCTTTCTGTTCTTCTTCAGATTGCCATCTCGATTTCCCTCAAACATCATCTACATACTATTTGGAAATGATGAAGGTATTCATCACTCATCAGCTCGATTCTTCGGATCCTATTTTGGATTTAGCACCTATACGCAACTTGGATAGTGAAAGAGGTTTTGGCACAATTTAAGATCCCTGGCACAAGTGTAAGTTAAGATCCCTGGAGCAAAGCAGTTGGCCATGCAGCAGCAAGTCTTATGTGAAAGCTAAAGTAGTTGATTTGGTAGAACTTCATTCAAAAGAAGGATTTAAAAAACATTACAAACTTCTGAAATCATTTTGAAAATTGTTAAAATAGGAATGAAACGCAGATAGATCTTTTGAACACAGGGGCTTTCGTCCTAAGTTAAAATCGATGATCAACGAACTTACAGTTCCTTTAAAACTTCGGATAATCATTTTCCAAGCAGAAGATGTAACTTACATCGTTTTATTTCTTAACGATGATGTGACAGCTTACACTAAAAGAAAAGTCATGTACGCACCACCAAGTTCGCTTTGCTCAAGGCACTTGTTTATCTCTTCCAAAATCTGGTGAAGTTTTTTGTTTGGTTAAAAAGCACCATCGCTTAGAAACAGTTGCTGTGTGTGCCAAGAACTTGAAAACGTACTGAACTGTTGTAGCAAAGTGCAAAGAAATCCACTGCAACATGGCAGACTTTGATAAAGCTGCATGTTGATGAATTAGCATAGTAATGATGCGGGTTGGTTCTGCACTTCTATTACCTTGCATGTGCAAAATCAGTAGAAAGCAACAAACTATTGGAGCAATTCAAAGAAAAAAAAAGAGAAATTCGGCACTGACACGTTTGGAATTAAAGTGAACAGTAACTGACCAGTGTATTAATTGCTATTATAACCGCATTCCACCACGCTTACAAACCTATCAAGCTACATCTAATGAGATAAGTTTGTTCAATATCAAGTTATTTTCATGTTTCATTTGAAAAAGGGTTTTTAAGGTATATAGCAAAATTTTTTGTATTTTTGTGAGGGTACAGACTCATAGGCCTAATTTGAATAGGAACTCACTGGCGTCTGAAAAAATTTGCAATTAACCCCCCCCCCCTACCTTAACATCGCCGGCCCAAAAAATTAGTAGTGAATTGAGAATTCGATCTGTGAACGACAAAATTTTTCAAAGCAATAAAGGTAAGTAAATAGAAGTATCCAAATATAACATACCGGTACACTGTGTATATAACCTACAATCGTACCACAAAAAAACAATGTCTGCGCACAACGATTTGAGAAATTTCGAATTGCTAACAGAGCCACAGAATCTGTCCACAAACAGGTACGGAAGCTATCGAGCTTTTAACCTCAAGTAACCATCTAAACTTATTGGAGGATTCAACCGAACAATATTCGCATTGTAGGACAAAAATTTAAATGGTTGACTGTACTGTATCTATAATGTATCGAAACAATCACAGAATCGTAAGAAGGCATGCACACTTTACACACAAAAAACACAAAGACCGTGCTACCATCATAGGTAGGCAGTACCGAGTACCGCGGTACCTTTTTAGTACCGGTATCGGTACCATCGGTACTTTTATTTCTCAATTTTTAGGCGGTACTCGGTACTTTTGCAAAGTCTTTTATAATAAAAAAATATAATAAAAAAGATGAAGTCTGCACAATTACACCTTCCGTAGCAATCTTCTGAAAGATTTGTTTTTAAAATACAACACAATACTGCCATCCCGTCAAGCGCGGCGATTGAAAGATTCTTTTTTACAGAAAAAGAAAGTTTGAAGCCGAGGAGGAGTGGGTTTTTCAGACGAACGTTTCCAAATGCTTTTGTTTTTAAAAGGCAATTCAGAGTAAAAGTTTTTCAATAATTTCGTCTGTTCTTTTCTGCCTCACCGTCCGTTGATAAGGTTGTAACTGTAAGAGAAAATCTCAAGACCTGGGTAGAATTTGTAGCAGCCTGCGTACAACGTGGCTTAAGTAATGCTAAACAAAGTTGTGCAATGCGTAGCCCGAGTGAAATGGATGCGCCCTTCGAAATGTTATTCTTCTTATTCGATACAATTCCGGGATGTTTACTTTATCTCAGTAGGCTTACGGATGTGATTGGTTAATTCTTACGTATTTCAATACAACTTAAAACCTAAGCTTAACTGTGAGAGCAAAAACGACCAAACAGTTTAAGTAGTTTAAAGACGTCTTTGTTGCAGATTTCAAAATTCATTTTTTCGACTATGACTCGTAAATGTGCTTTCCTAGGCATTTCACCGACTTTCAATACAGCTTGCCTTGTTTCTTTAGTGAATCTCCAAAATGCAAAATATTAAATAATTGTGTAGTTTTTCTTGTAATCCGATGGTATTCGATCGATGCAGACCTTATTATTAGCAAGCGGAAATCAATTTCGTGTTTTAAAAGCCCACACCCTAAACATTACTGGCATGAGGTCTACTTTAAAAGCATACTAAATTTTCGATACATTTACTCATGTCAACTCGACGAGTATGCATAATGTTTCAAACTAATCGTTGCTGATTATGACAGTCTATTGCAGCAGCTTTTCCCGTCTTACTTTGCAGCTTATTCCCTGTCTGTCAGTTCCATTATGAGATTGCTCTATAAGACATTAAACTTACAAAGCAAAACGTGACTTCGCAACCCCATCTTTAAAAATATCTACGTACGGCGTACGCCCCTCGTAAAACTTATTTCCTGATAAGGGGGTGATGAAAGTCTACAACTTCCAAAAGGAAGACGTAAACCAAAGATGTTGGAGAATCACTGCTCTGTACACTAGGGTGTTGCAAGCGCCCCGACCTTCTCCGATCAATCTGAACCATTTTTTAGTATTGCAGTTTGATCATCTGACTATGAATATAAAGTTTCGGGGCATTTTGTGAATGTTTACCTCTGCCACTGAGGCCATTTTGAGACCCATTTTTAAGAAGTTTCATGTTTTTGCCACTAGAGGGCAGAGTATACCTGTGACTTCATTTTGACTGTCTTTAAAACCTGCCCTTTTGTGTTTTGCACTGTTTAAAAAAATTTTTGAAATTGGTTGGTTCACACCAGAGATATTGATGTTTTAGCACGTTTAAACGACGTGCTAGCGCCCCTAGTGGCGAAAACGTAAAGTGAAAATATTTTGATAAATACTTAGCCGATTTTGACAAAATTAAAAAATATAAAGTGCGTATATATATGCATGCGGATTGTGAGTTGCCCGTCGCTTCTTCGTAATTTTCTTGAAACGGCAGGGTTTTTTTTTTTTTCAGTGGTATTGATCTCAACAGAATTTTTTATTACTGCGATATGATATAACAATTTAAACCGCAAAATTCGGAAATTCAAGGATATATCGCCAGTCTCTGCTACGTATTTCCATCAAAAGTTCGTTAGGCAATAAAGTAAGCGCTTTTATTGTAAGCCACATTTTGCACGAAAATGAAAACATAAAGCGTCTATTCGATTGCATATGGTGTACAAAACTTTCAGGACCAACTGAGAAGTTTAATTGCAACTGTAAAGAAAAGTTTTTATGCCTCAGTTGGAGTTGTCTTCTTGTCGATATTATTGAAGCTGCAGTGATGCGGCATCATACCTTCATTTGGTAGCCAACAACAAATGGCTTGTTACATAAGAACTATAACTGAGCTTTATTAGCTTTGGTTCAGCATATTTTAATTTGTAGTTAGAGTAAACCTACGCTACTGCTATTTCTGAAGTAGTCATAATCATTGTAGCCTAATACGATTAGTTATCTCCGCTTATAATAATTATTTATAGGCTCTCGTTGTTGGCACAGCAGGTGAGGTATTGCGGACTGGAGCATATGGTTTACGCTAGAGCGATGTTCAGAAAACAATTGCTTCAATAATTTATTATCCCCAAGCTTTGTTGTTGCAGTTTTGGATATGATTTTCCGGGCTTGACAGTTAGGCCTACCAAAGCAAGATATGAACTTTATTAGAAAGCTGGAATATGACAGAAACTTCTCGCAAGTCTGAATTCGTTCTATACACACAACGGCAATGTTACCACTGATTTTTGTCTCTATAATAAAATAATAAAAAAATGATCACCGTCCTATTAGTTACAAAATTTATCTGTACTGTAAAATTCGTGATAGCAGGGCCGGCGCAAAAGGGGGCCAGGAGGGGCTTGCCCCCGCCAATCGACATGCTTGCCCCCCAAATAGCAAGCGTACTTTTTTGAAGACACCGGCTTTCGTGCTCAATCTCAAACTTTGGTTCCCCTAAGTCAGTGGTTCCCAACCTTTTTGTCTTGGCGACCACTTTTTAAAAATTTCGGAGATACCGCGACCCCCACTTATATTCCTTCCTAAATGCATAATTATAAAGTAAGCACAAAAATGTTTTTCTTGCATTTATTGACAAATCAATGCGATAGTTGACCTTGTACGTCAGCAGCTAACCGTGAAATTCGAGGTTGCGTGCTAGACAGAGCAAGTCTCATGTCCTCTTCCGCATTTATTCGATTTCTTTCCTTCGTTTTCATATGCAGAAGAGCTGAAAAACCACTCTCGCGTAGGTACGTCGTAGCGAAGGGCAGTAATACTTGAAAAGCCAGCTTAGAAACCTGTGGGTATAAACAGAGGTGGGCACTTCCGCACCTGAGTCCGCACCTCCGCTCCGAGCGGAACATCAGTTTCGGAGCGGAATGCAAAGAGCGGAACATGCTAAAAAAAATGGAGCGGAATGAAAGGTGCGGAACAGCAAAAAATAACTTCCGCTCCTCCGCACCACAAAACTGCGGCAGGTTATTTTGTATACAGCTATTCAACAAATACAACTTTGTGTTCGAAGCAATTCGAGAAAATGGCCATCTCGGTTTTCGAATCTTGCATTTCAATCAATAAAAGCTAATTGTTTATCTCTGTTGAAGGTGTGATCATAGAATAATCTATGGTGTGATGTTGTGTTCTATTGTTTCCAGACGTGCGAAATCGGCTGTCGCACGGAATATCGCGATTTCGCTACGCTTTTCGGCGTCGCCAATTCACTGACACTGCGCAAAACTGTAGAGTGCAGATGGATTGCAAGATCGCTTGCTCGCGATAAAGCTTCGTTAGTTTAGTTTTAATTTTTAAGGTATAGAAAGTGGTGAACTGTTACTAAAAAGCGAGTTAGACAGTTAATTCCTAGTAAAATGTTTTAATTTTAACCACAGTTTAGTGCGCCGAAAGCAACACTAAGGAGTCAGGACTACGAATGGAAGATAGGTTGCATATTACTGTTTTTAAATTTAACTTTTTACGATAAATAGGACGCAATTTTATGACTTTTTACGATAAATAAATATAGGACACGATAATCGATAAGTTCAAGAAATAACTTTGGGTCTAATCTGAGTTCCTTCAAATTCAAACTATAGGATAGGCTTCTCATTCTAGTTTTGTAAAGTAAAGTTGGCTGCAGTTGTATGTGTTGCATCTCTGAAAGACAATATTTTGCAGTCTCGAAAGTATAAAAAAACTAGCGTAATTTTATTATAGCGTACGGTATCACAGTAATTCGGTAGCGTAATACCTGACCTATCAGTACCTCGAAGTCGATGGACAAATTTGTGCTGCAGTCCCGAAGAAAACAAAATAAAACAAAATAGAAAACAAACGGCTGTATCAGCACCTTTTTCTTCGTGTATGTTTTGCTACAATGTTACTTAAGAATATGAATAGTAACTACTGTCCGTACATCCAGGCCAAATAGGCGAATGTGGTAACGCTTGAAAAAATTTTTTTAAGAAATCAATTATTTATTTAAATTATGGTGCGGAGGAGCGGAATTAAAGGAGCGGAACACCAAATCCCAAAAATGGAGCGGAGGTGCGGAACTCACCTCCAGATGGAGCGGACGTGCGCTGTGCGGAACACCAAATTCGTGTGCGGTGCCCAGCTCTGGGTATAAACCATACATTTCACACCAAAATTGAAAGAGTGACTTTTCATGGTAAAGGATGCGAGCAGATGAGTCATTCTGAAGATCAAAATATTGATCTTGGATTTCGTCAGAAATGCCGCTTGCATCCAGAGAAGCGGAAAACGGATTTTCTATAAGTATAGCTTCTTGCTCTTCGAGTTCTGGAAAGTAACGTTGGAACTCGCACTCCATGGACTGCAGGTGTGCCACAATTAATTTTCTTAAATCTTCAAATTCTTCGCCCGTTTCTTCAATGCAAGAGACACTGTCAAACATAGCAATGTTTCCAATATGCACTTTTCGCTGCCAGTTTTTCAATTTTGAGACAAATGCCTTCACATTATCATTGAGTTGTATAATATTTGTGTCTTTCCCTTGAAGTTTCAAATTTAAGCAGTTCAATTTTTCAAATATATCCGCCAAATAAGTTCATCCACTTATCATCATTGAAGTACGACAAATATTTCCTTTTACTTTTATATTCTAAAAATACCTAAATCTCATCCTTCATCTCATAAACGCGATTAAGAACGTTCCCTTTGGAGAGCCAGCGAACAGCTGTGTGGAAAAGCAACGTTTCGTGCGTTGAGTTTGTATCCTTGCAAAGTTGTTTGAACTGGCGTGAGCTGTGAGACCTCCTGCTTTGATAAAATTTACGATTTTCACCACCGAATTCAATACATCCTTTAGTTGAGCTGGTAAGGTTTTGCTGGCAAGCGCATATCTATGAATGAAACAGTGAGTGTCCTTTGCTTCAGGTGCCAGCTCCTTAACTTGTTTTTGAAAGCCAGACTGCGTACCCAGCATAGAAAGGGCGCCATCGGTACAAACTCCACAAACATTTGTCCATTCAAGTTGGGCAGATTCAAAAAAAGTTGTCATCTTCTTCATAACATCTGCACTTTTTGTAGTAGAGTCCAGCTCACTGCAGAAAACAAACTTCTCTTTGAAGTCACCGGAATGGATATACCTGACAAAAACAAGAAGCTGAGCGCATGAGCTAACATCTGTTGTCTCATCTAGCTGAAACGAAAACATCGGAGAACCCTTGATCTCCTGTACCACTTGCACCGTTACATCTTTGGCCATATCCGATATGCGTCTCTAGATGGTATTGTCAGAAAGAGAAATTTGTTTAACTTTCGCCGCACTTGCATCCCCAAGAACCAGCTTAACCCGAACTGATTTAAAAAAGGAAAGCAAGAGTTCTGATTGGTTAGAAATAGAGAGCTATGATTGGTTGGTTAGAAGTAGCCAATAGAAATCAGACAGGGGAGCTCCGATTGGCTAGACAGTCAAAGGGTTAAGATAGTTTCAAAGAATAAACGAAATCTTTTTGCTTGCAGAGGATAGGTTTGAGAGATTAAACAAAAGTAGCTTCTAGAGCGGAAAGATGAAAGAGAGAACGAACTCGAGCAAAAATTGAAAGTTTGTCGTCATTGTAATGAGAAGCACGTACAGGGTTATCAAGAAGATGTTGACCAATAGCAGACTCATGAAATTGCCGAGGAGAATTGTTGGCTTTACACCGACGAGGAAGGCTTTTCCGGCTGGTTGAAATGGTGAATTTAGAGATGTGTTGTTATATACGCTCTTGAAGACGTTGAGACGTGCTACCAACGTACCGACTATCACAGTGGCACACAAATAGGTAAAGAAGATTGCTGCAATGATGGAAAGGCAACACGTCTTTCTTCGTAGGTGGCAAGAGCTGTCAGGTTGTAAAAACAACACGTGGTTCGACGGCGAAGTAGCAGCGTTTGACTGCAGGGCTGATTTGTTTTTCGAACCTCGTCGAAACGTTCCCTAGCCATGGGATATGCAGGTATACCGGGCACTTGTCTGCTGAGTGGATCAGTTTGGCATTAAGTTGCTTGAGCTTGCGTTGAAAAGTCGATGTGATTACGTCTTCAGGGTAGCCGTTACTGGTCAAGATTGATCGAATTTTGTTTAATTCCGGCTCCAGCTTGCTTTTCGAGCAGATCATAAAAGCTCTGTGTACCACAGTGGAGATCAGATTGGTTTTCCGCTTGGTGGGGCTAAAGGAATTCCAGCGCAGGTACTGGCCTGTGAAAGTCGGTTTCCTATATACTGAAGTTGCAAACTCAGAATTTTGCCTTTCTACCTAGACGTCCAAAAAGGGAAGGGAAGAATTAGATTCTTTTTCCTGGGTAAAGCGTAGGGAGGGGTGGAGAGAGTTAAGATGGGTAAAGAAGTTGTTGCAGTCGTCTTCATTGTTGAAGGCAGCAAAAGTGTCATCAACGTAGCGAAAATACGCTCACGCTAAATAACTTCACTTCTTGGTAGCCGACAAAAATATTTGCTAACGCTGGACCACGCGGTGAACCCATTGCCACGCCATCGATTTGGCGATGCATGTTGTTATTCAAACTGAATTCCACGGAAGAAGTGGCTAGATGCATCAGTTCAACAAAGACGTTGCGTGGGAGAGGTGGTGGTGTAAGGAAGTCATTGTAGAGAGTCTCGGCGCAGATCTGTATTGTTCCAGCAAGCGGAACTTTAGTAAATAGACTGGATATATCGAAATAGCAGAGAAAAACAGAAGAGGGAGAAAAGGTAAAGTTGTTTAGGGAGAAAAGGAAAAGTTCAGATTAGTGAGAAAGTAAAGTTGTTTACTTCTTCCACAAACGTGAACGAGTCAGGTACACAGTTAACAGAAAATTGTTGGAGAACGGGGTTGAGAATGGAGGTAAGCCATTTCGCCAGATGGTGCTGAGCTGATCCAGTCATGGACGAAATCGGTCGTAATGGTACATCTTTTTTGTGAGTTTTTGGTAGACCGTACATGCGTGGTCGCTGAGAACCAGTTGGACGGATAGCATCGTAGACGTTCTGGGAAATAAGGTTGTCTTTCTTTAGTCGTAGCAGCCGTCGTTGTATGCGCGACTCAATTTTGGCAGTGTTGTCATTGCTGTCGACCGGTCCAAGGTTGAGGAATTCGGTGGTATCGTTGAGAATCATCCCCATCTTGCAGTTGTAATCATTCTTGTTAAGAATGACAACACCAGAACCTTTATCGGGCTTAGTTATGTAGATGTCGTCATTAGATCGAGGACCCTTGATTGCCTGAAAACACTCTTTTGTCATTAGAAAATCACCCCAGTCAATGGGGCTACCGCAATAGGCGTGAGCCACGTCACTTAGCCTGGCCTTTAAGCCTGTCTATGCTGAGGCCGTGCCAGGCTGAGAAAAGTCAAGTCAAGCCAAGCGACCTGTCTACACTGGAACTGTAAAATGGTCAGACGCGGCGTGCTTTTTAAGTTGATGCAATTAAACGTCATCATAACGGTATGGAGTTGGCAGAGTGGTTCGCGCATTGGGCTGCGTTGAAGAACAAACATACGCTGATACAGTTTTCTGCTTGTTTGCTAACTAGTGGGCCAGTACCCTACGACTGTATTCATTGGAACCCAAGATCCTAACCAAACGAGTCAAGTCAATTTTATTTGTTTGCACTGAAATAGTCATCAAATAGTCAATTACACAACAACTTTTAACATAAAAATGATAAATCAGTACAAAAGTTAGTTTGATTACTAATCAAACAGTGGCAAACTGGACAGCGCAAGACCATTTCCTGATCATCTGAGTCAAGTTGCTCATATCCATTATCCAACAGGCGTAGAATTCACAAATTTGCACACTAGAAATTTTGGGAGCTGGAAAAGGTGGTTGTTGGGCAGGGGTAGGAAATGCTGAAGTTGTTGGGTCTGTCGCAGGCATCTACACTAGCCCTCCTGTGAGTTTAATCACGGATTCCAGAATAGAATGAGTCTACCAAAGGCAGCAGTCCCCTTCAATGGGGTATCATTATCTACTATGCACAAATGTATCTGAAATCTTATTCAAATAGCATTGATTAGTACACAATAGAAAAGTTTTCTCTAGTAGCTACAAATTCAGAAAAGTTTTCTCTAGGCTACTCATTTTTAATAAACCTAGATCCAGTGGGCGAATGGGGAAGGTTGCCAACTTGTCACTTTGGCCTTATTCTTACTACAGTGAGGTACTAACAACCTAGTCTACTGACATTTCAAAACTCAATACTTTCTAATCTTTACTTTACAAAAAAACTCTCCTTAAGTTTTAGTTCCACCCTTCACTACAAACCAACCTGCTTACTGTCAACACTGCTGAATAGGCTAGTCCAACAGCTGGTATCAATCTTTTCGGCTGCTGAAGACTTGGGATGTAATTCATTTCAGTCAAACAAATCGGAATTGAATAACCCTTTGGTCTCTGCAAAACTTGTTTTCAAAAAAAAAAAAAAAAAAATAGACGTAGCCTACACTACTCAAGTAGTTGGATACCGGTAGGTTGCCATTCTGGTCTGCGTACAGCTTGGATTCTTATACAGCCAACAAAAATTTCAAAATACAATCCTTTGCTATTTTCTTCTGCCTGTTTACCTAAAAAAAATATACAAAGACAAAGTGTTTCACGACCCAGTAGTCTAAAACTATCAGCCTATACCTGTACCTGGAAAATGGAAAACTCCCGGTCGCAGCAAGTCGCAGCAGGCTGAGAATAGTTAAACAAAGCGTAAATTTTTTTTCGGCTGTGCGGGGCACATGTCATGCACCGCGCAAAGCTCCATTTCAATAAAATAAACCAACTTTTGCGCCTCGCTCAGCCTCAGTGTAGACAGGGCTTTAGAGCAGAGCGAGGTTTGTGATGAAGTAGTTGAGCATAAAGCACTTCGAATTCAGCTAGAACTTTTTCACGCTTGACGCTAGTGGGCGGTAGACAGAAAGAAAATCCATGCGACAAGACAAACCGTTCGGTGTCAGAAAGTTTATAGTCAGACAAATTCTCGATGCTGTTCTGGTTGAAGCTTGCTTGATTACCGAATCGTTGTTGGAAAAGCAGGCGCAAGTTGTTGTCGTTCTTCTTGCGATTGGTAGCTTCTTTGCTTTCATCTATAATAGCCAGGTAGCGACAGAATCGCACCGTGTCGAAGAAAGACAGAATGACTTCTTGCCAAAGTGAGCGACATTTGGCTTTGAGAAAACCAGCCACAGACCGATTTTTCTTTATTTCGTCAAGCATGAAAGTACGCTCAATGCTAAGGCTGAGGGTAACGCGTGACTTCTCTACGCGAAATCTAACAGACTTCGGTAGAGTTCGCTGAGCAATGTTAGTCTTGAGAAAAACTGTTTGAGAGGTGAGAGTTCGGATTCTTCCTCGTGTTTTGATCAACTTGTTCAAAAGTTTAAGTTGTTGATCACTGTACCTTTTCCGGAAATACTTGAACAGACGTTTGGTGGTACAGAATTTGAAGATGGCTTGAAGTAGAAGATTCATTTTTCCCAAAACTTATCATCTGACACTCTTCAGGGGAAATCGTCAGAATGAAGAATGAGTGAACCGAACTGATTTAAAAAAGGAAAGCAAGAGTTCTGATTGGTTAGAAATAGAGAGCTATGATTGGTTGGTTAGAAGTAGCCAATAGAAATCAGACAGGGGAGCTCCGATTGGCTAGACAGTCAAAGGGTTAAGATAGTTTCAAAGAATAAACGAAATCTTTTTGCTTGCAGAGGATAGGTTTGAGAGATTAAATAAAAGTAGCTTCTAGAGCGGAAAGATGAAAGAGAGAACGAACTCGAGCAAAAATTGAAAGTTTGTCGTCATTGTAATGAGAAGCACGTACAGGGTTATCAAGAAGATGTTGACCAATAGCAGACTCATGAAATTGCCGAGGAGAATTGTTGGCTTTACGCCGACGAGGAAGGCTTTTCCGGCTGGTTGAAATGGTGAATTTAGAGATG